>JYDP01000216.1:0-17310 GCA_001447665.1 Trichinella zimbabwensis
GCTCGCCGTGTGCGAAGAATCGCCACGAGCCGCAGAGACTTCAGAGTTGGGACGACCAACGCCTCAAGAGAAGACGAAGGCGGCACAATGGTTTGGTCGGTGTTTCCATTGCCAGAAGCATGGACACAACAAAAGGAACTGCCCGGATCGGAAGAGCCACCCTGCTGCTGCATCTGGCAGGTCGGCATCCGGGGTGTGCAACTCTGACATCTCTGGACAGAAGGCAGGCATGGAGAGGAAAATCGTGGAACCAAGGAGGGCCCAGGTGAACATCGCAACCACTGAGCGCGGCTGGAGTCGTTTCCAGATGATCAAGGCTGTGGCTCACGGTGCCCACGGGCGGAAGCGTTTAGTCAACTGCTTGTTGGACACCGGAGCTGAGCGATCTCTGGTGCGACAAGACGTCGCAGACGAGCTTGAGTTGGCTGGCGAAATTCACCCGATTTCCTTCTGCGGTGTTGGTGGCTCGAGAATCAGCTGCCAAGCATCGCGGTTGGTTCGCCTTTGGCTCAGCCCGGTCAGCGGAGAACACGCTGAGGAAAGGTACAAACTGGAAGCGATGACAGCCCCAGTACTCTGCGAAGATCTTTGGCAGACACCAGTGTCACCAAAGGATTGGCCTCATCTCCACAACCTGAACCTGATGAAGGAGGTCGGAGAGCTGACACCAGTCCACGTCATCATCGGATTGGACAGCTATTTCCGCTTCCTTGGAAGGCAGGTGATTCGTGGTGGAGATGATGATCCGGTAGCCGTGGAGACCCTATTCGGGTGGGTGATCTGCGGTCCGGTGGCATCGTTGATCAAGGAACAGGAATGCAGAGTCCACTGCATCAGAACGGACGATCATCTGAATGCAGCACTCCGGAAGTTCTGGGAATTGGAAGCAATCGGCATCCTCCCAACGGAGACTGAGTCCAGACAGACTGACATGGAACGGCGATTCAAGGAATCCCTATCCTTTGACGGAAACCGGTACTCAGTGGGACTGCTGTGGAAACCTGGCATGGCCAGCTTGCCGAATAATTACGCCACGGCAATTCGGCGATACCCATCCTTGGAAAAACGGCTGAGCAGAGATTCTGGACTTGACGAAGACTATACGACTGTCATGCAGTCGTACTTTGACAATGATGAGCTGAAGGATCACCGGCATCAAGCATGCCGGGGAAAACGTGGTAGCTGCCTCACCACGCGGTGTACCAGAAGGGCACCACGGGAAAGCGGAAGTGTCGAGTAGTGTTCGACGGATTGGCGGTTTAACGAGGAACGTCTCTGAACAACCAATTGGAGGCCGGACTGAATCTCCACGTCGAACTAATGGGAATACTGCTGCGTTTTCGTCGCTTCCGGGTTGGACTACAGGCAGACATCGAAAAGATGTACTTGCAGGTGAGTCTTCACCCAGAAGATAGGCACGCATGTAGGTTCCTTTGGACTGATGCGAGAGGAGGAAAGGCTCCAAGGGAGTATCGGTTGATTCGAGTGTACTTCGGGCAGCGACCTCTATGGTTTCGCCGACTCGTCTGGCAGCGCGTACGGGGACGTGGTTTACTTGCGTCTGGTGCATGGTAACGGCAAGGTAGAAGTCCGGTTCCTAGCTGTGAAGTCTAAGGTAGCACAGATCAAGAACTTCAGCTTGCCCAGGTTGGAATTGAAGGCAGCTCTACTTTGTGCCTGCTTGGTCACTTATGTGAGACGGGAAGCAGACTTACTGATCAGGAGCTGCTTTTGCTGGAGCGACAGTTCAGTGGTTCTGTGCTGAATCCGAAGCGACGCGCAGCGATGGAAGCCATTTGTGGCGAATCGAGTACGAGATATCCAGGAGATCACTCCTCCCGATTGGTGGCGACATTGCCCAACGCAAGACAACCTGCCTGATTTGACGAGCAGAGGATGCCCTCTTTCCAAGTTGGCAGCTGGAAGCTTGTAGCACTCAGGACCCAGGTGCCTCCAGCTGGATGACAGTGCGTGGCCAAATTTGAAGATCAGCCACGGAAAGAGCCCAGAGAAGGCGGAGATAGAAGGCTGAAAAGGGCCTCGATCTTGACCACCTCGGTGAATTTCGACCTTCGGTCGATCATGGAGATTACGCGCTACGGCTAACGTACTGCGTGGTGCTTGCAGTTCATCTCCAACGCAAGATTGCCAGTGTAGCTGCGACGGACCGTGACTGAGACGCCTGAGGTGGAGAAGACTTGGATCAGGTGAGTCCAAGTGAGCGCGTATGGACCAGGGAGCCACCGCAGTAAGGATCTCCAGCAGATCAATCCCTGCTTGGATGAGGATGGAATCCGGCGTGTGGGTGGTCGTCTGGCTCTCGCTGAGTTGCCTCAGGAGACCAAATATCCCATATTACTCCCGCATGGTGATGCAGTGGTGAAGCTGTTGATCCAGCTCTTCCATGTGAAACAGTTGCATGCCGGAGTAAACCAAACACAGGCCGCCACCAGAAGATTCTGGATAACGAAGGGACGAAGTGCGGTCAAAGAAGTCGTCAGGCGACTGGGAGACCATTCAGGCAACAGATGAGCGACCTGCCACCAGAAAGAACAGAACAGTCGTGCCTTTGTGTACGTCGGTGTGGGCTTCGCCGGTCACATTCTGGCCAGAGGTAACGGTGAAGACCTGACGTTTCACAAGATCTACGTGTGCATTTTTACGTGCATGGTGGTAACGGCCATCCATCTGGAACTGGTTCCAGACGTAACGGTGGACAGTTTCTTGAGGGCATGGCGTCGTTTCATCTCACGAAGAAGTCGTCCCAGGTTGATGTAGTCAGACAACTTCCAGACATTTCACTTGCCTAGCTGATTTCTGAAGCCACTGTGTAACAGCCGCAACCGGAAGCTGGTTCAGCATCAGCTAGCCGAGGAAGGAATTGAATGGAAGTTTATCAATGAGCGTGCGCCTTGGTGCGGAGGATACTGGGAACGCTTGGTGAGGACCATCAAGGTGGCCCTGTGCAAGGTTCTCGGCCGGTGCCATGTGAAGTGTGACGAACTTCGTACGGTACTGTGTGAGATCAAAGCCAGGATCAACGACCGCCTATTGACCATCGTAAGCGACAGACCGGATGAACAGCTTGCATAGACCCCTGTGCATTTCTTGATCAGACGAGAGCTGTCATCGCTACCTGACATGGGCCGCGACGGCAAGAAAGTACAAGGAGACAACTGAGTTTTGTCACGGCTGCACAGGAGATGGACATATCAACGGAAGTTGGTTGACCAGTTGTGGACACGCTGGAAGCAGGAGTACCTCGTGATGCTTTCGTCACGGGGAAGTGGCGTAAATTGCAGAAACAGCCGAAGATTGGCGACGTGGTTTTGGTCATCCAGCCAAACATTTCCCTAGCCAGGCACCGTTTGGAAGGATCATGATGAATGGGATGAATGATACGAAAATATATGAAAACGATACAATATTAGAAACATCGACTATGGAAGGTACCGATCCAGGAGCACCAGTCTGGAAAGCAATTCAGACTGCACCGACAATAACCACTACGGTTACTCCAACAACATGGCATAAAAAAATGATATTCCCGTCAAGAGAAATTTCAGTTATAACTAACACCTCTGATAAAAATGTTAATCGGCGACACTCCCGCTCGCTCTCCACTCCAAAACGTGGCTATGACGTCGCAACCAACCCAAGTTACGGTAGCAGAATCAGATTGTCAGGCGCGAGCGAAGGTGGTTTAACAGGCACATTTGGACCTGACGATCAGTGGCGGAATAGGGCCGGAGACGATCAGAGGAGCGGTAGGACGGAGGGATGTGGCAGTCATTGGTTGTGTGCGGTTTTGTTTTTAGATCGGTCGTGTTGTGATTTATTGTGATGGTTGTTAGTAGCACGGTGTAATAAACATTTTAAACGATTGTTTGGTGTTTGTTTTATGAATCATTCTGGTCACATGTCTTCCTCCAAAAGAGTAGGCGGCAGTAAGGTCATCTCAGACGGTGACCACCCGGCCGAGAAAAACATGACGGTTGACCGGCCGACCCGCCTGCTGTGACGGAAAGGCCGTTGCACTACAATCAGGTAGTTAGGGACTGATCAACTGAGCGGCATGCGCACGCGGACAGACTTAAATTAGTTATTGAATTTGAATTATGATATTGGAATTAGCTTATTAAAATCAGGTAAGTTAGGTATGAGTCAGTTGCAGTAATATATTTAGCAATTCTTTTAAATATTTACTTTTCCACTTTTCACTTTTGTATTATAATTTTAAAAAATTTCTAATGAGTTTAGCCAAATGAAGTTTAATTATTTTTTGAAGTCAATTTTTCTAATTGAAATTAACTTTTCAATGCTCAACAACAACAACATCAATAGTAAGTAACAGAGAATAATGTGAATAATGAACAACAGTGTGGACCGTTTTTCCGTTTTATACGCTGTGTGCTCATCCACCGGACAATCATCGCCGTGGGGATCTGCCTGAGCACCGCTGTTACATCCAGGTTGGTAGATAGTCCACCTTTGCACCCTTTGTTATCCTATATCTCAATTTGTACGCCCTGCTTTCATACACGATGGACGTAGCACCACAACGATTAGTTACACGACGTAACTCAGAAATATCAGCCATTATGAAAATTAGCAACAAGNCCGAAGTCGATCCTATATATATGGTTGTAACCACAGCAGTGATAATAGTTGTCGAGCTTGAAGACGAAGCAAGAGCGACCGTGTGATCGGTGTGAAGTTGGAGAATCGCAGACGAATCTACGATCTTGACGTTGTGGCTATCATCTCGTTGAATTTGAGTTTGTCTTGTCCTGAATCACAATAAAGTTTGAATACCAACTTAATCATTGTGATTGTTTTCCTTGTATCGACCGACTCTTCGGCTTTGCTGTGAGTCGATTTGAACTGCGCGCCTGAACATCAATAATAATACAGTCCACTGCCAGTTGGCATAATTTTGTCGCCAACATTTGGTCCTCCGAGCCGGATACATCGAAGGCGAGCGACCTCTGGATATTGCAGCAGTAATGTCGACTAGAGCAAGAGAGAAATCGAAGAAGCTGATCATCTGCAAGGAACGCCTGAATCGGCTCTTTGAAGAGCTCGATCAGTTGTGCGTAGGACCAGCGGAAGTCTTGGAGATCGAAGAACAGATTTCGATGACGGAGAGACTTTTCCGGGAGACAGACGCTCTCCAGGTGGAATTAGAATTGGGCCTGGAAGAGGAAGAACGAGTGATGGCGGAAGATGACTGGTCGAAATATCGTAAAGGATTCAGAGAGCGCAAAGCCCGACCGCTGGCTCTGATGCGGTCGAACGGGAGTGATCAACCCGGACGACTGGCCGACCAGGGACATGCGTCAAGATCGGGACCTGAAGTGGTGACGGCTGCGACCTCTGTCCATGAACTTGCAGCTCGATTGCCAAGGTGCGATCTGCCCAAGTTCAGTGGAGACTTCACGGAGTTTCGTGCGTTTTGGGACAAGTTCGATTATCGCGTCCATCAGCGAAAAGACTTGTCCAACGCAGCGAAACTGACCTACCTCCGTGGCTGCTTAACCGGCAAAGCAGCGGATGTAATCAGCAGAAATGCTGATTATGAGGTGGCACTGAATCGCCTGCGCGAAGAATTTGACCGACCGGCCAAGGCGATCCGGCATCAGATTGAGAAGCTCGTGCAAGCGCCACCAAAGGACGTGGGTCTGCGCTCACAATATGACAACACACTGCCGTTCAGAAGTGACCCGAAGCCGGCAGGGCGACTTTGGAAGACGCTAGGCGTCTTGTGGGATCCAAAGTCGGATCGACTCTCATTCCGGCAGCCGGAAGTCGACGCGGAGGCACAGGACACCAAGAGGACTCTTCTGAGCCTGGCTGCAACAATCTTCGATCCGCTCGGGTACTTGACCCCATTTACCGTTCGGGCGAAGATGTTGCTCCAGTTGCTGTGGCAGGAAGGAACCTCGTGGGACGACCCGTTGCCGGCTCCAGTCGCGGCTGTCTGGAGGAACTGGAAAGGTAAGCTGGAGAAGCTGGCTCAGGTCAGCATCGATAGGGCTTGCATCCAATGCTCGTTCATGGAGTTAGTCCACATGGACCTTCATGGTTTCACCGACGCGTCTGGCAGCGCGTACGGGGCCGTGGTTTACTTGCGTTTGGTGCATGGGAACGGCAAGGTAGAAGTCCGGTTCCTAGCTGCGAAGTCCAGGGTGGCACCGATCAAGAAGTTGAGCTTGCCAAGGTTAGAGTTGATGGCGGCTCTGCTTTGTGCCCGCTTGCTCACTTACGTGAAACGGGAAGCAGACTTACCGATCAAGAGCTGCTTCTGCTGGAGCGACAGTTCGGTGGCCCTGTGCTGGATCCGAAGCGATGCGCAGCGATGGAAGCCGTTCGTCGCAAATCGGGTACGAGACATCCAGGTGATGACTCCCCCTGATTGGTGGCGACATTGCCCAACGCAAGACAACCCGGCGGATTTGGCGAGCAGAGGATGCCCTCTTTCCAATTTGGCACCTGGAAGCCTGTGGAACTCAGGACCCAGGTGGCTCCAGCTGGATGAGAGTGCGTGGCCAAAATTGAAGACCGGCCGCGGAAGGACTCTGGAAAACGTGGAGTCGGAAAGCCGAAAAACGGCTTTGATCATGACCACCTCGGTGAAATTCGACCTTTGGTCGGTCATGGAAATTTCGCGCTATGGCAGCTATGGAAGGCTGATACGGGTCACAGCGTGGTGCTTGCGGTTCATCTCCAACGCAAGATTGCCAGTGGAGCTGCGACAGAAGGCCCGTAGCCTGACCGCGACTGAGACACGGAAGGCGGAGAAAACCTGGATCAGACAAGTCCAAGTAAACGCGTATGGACCAGGGAGCCACCGCAGGAAGGACCTCCAGCAGTTCAATCCCCGCTTGGACGAGGATGGAATCCTGCGTGTGGGTGGTCGTCTGGCTTTCGCTGAGCTGCCTCAGGAAACCAGGAATCCCATGCTGCTCCCGCATGGTGATGGATTGGTGAAACTGTTAATTCAGCATGTCCATGAAGAACAGCTTCACGCTGGAGTAAACCAAACTCTGGCCGCGACTAGAAAAAGATTCTGGATCACCAGAGGAAGAAGCGCGGTCAAAGAAGTGGTGAGGAAATGCGTTGTCTGTCGACGGGCGACTGCGAGGCCATTTGGACAACAAATGGCTGAGCTGCCACCGGAAAGAACGGAGCCAGTCGGGCCCTTTGAGTACGTCGGCGTGGACTTTGCCGGTCCCATTCTGGCCAGGAGCGACGGCAAATCGTTGACGTTACTCAAGACGTACGTGTGCGTTTTTACGTGCATGGTCGTTAGGGCCATCCATCTGGAACTGGTTCCAGATATGACGGTGGACAGCTTTTTGAGAGCGTTGCGGCGGTTTATCTCTCGAAGAGGTCGTCCTCGGTTGCTGCAATCGGATAATTTCCAGACATTCCACTTGGCGAGCCGGTTCCTGAATCCACTGTGTAACAGCCACAACTGGAAGGTGGTGCAAGACCGTCTGGCCAAGGAAGGAATCGAATGGAAGTTTATCACCGAGCGAGCTCCGTGGTGCGGCGGTTATTGGGAGCGCTTGGTCAGGTCCATCAAGGTGGCGCTCAGTAAGGTCCTTGGGCGGTGCCACGCGAAGCCTGACGAACTTCGCACGGTGCTGTGTGAGATCGAGGCAAGGATCAATGACCGTCCGCTGACGATTGTAAGCGACAGGCCAGATGATCAGCTGGCGCTGACGCCAGCTCATTTCCTGATTGGGCGAGAACTGTCGTCATTACCGGACAGGGACTGCGACGGCAAGCAGGTGCAAGGCGACAACCGAGTTTTGTCACGGCTGCACCGGAGATGGCGTTATCAACGGAAGTTGGTCGACCATCTGTGGACACGCTGGAAACAGGAGTACCTCGTGACGCTTTCGTCTCGAGGGAAGTGGCGAAAATTGCAGGAAAAGCCGCGGATTGGCGATGTGGTTCTGATCATGGAACCAAACATCCCCCGGAGCCGGGCACCGTTTGGAAGGATCGTGGAACTGTTTTGTTCACGCGATGGTATGGCCCGATCAGCCAAGCTTCAAACGGCTCGCGGCCTGGTAACCAGGTCGGTGCGTTCGCTGGTGTTGCTGGAACCAGGAGCGGATTGATGGACTTTGTCCATCGGGGGGGAGACTGTTGGAAACGGAGGTACAGTAATCCCAGTACCTGCAGGTCAACAGGGCGGCAATTTCGAAACGGCATTTCGCCACGAGTCAAAACAATACGATCTTACGAATCTTATCGTGTGCGGTTTCGCTTGGGGGTGGATAGGTTGGTGTTCTGACCGTCCTGACCCACTGAACCCGGAAAAGACAATAGAGGATCACCGAAGTCGATCCTATATATATGGTTGTAACCACAGCAGTGATAATAGTTGTCGAGCTTGAAGACGAAGCAAGAGCGACCGTGTGATCGGTGTGAAGTTGGAGAATCGCAGACGAATCTACGATCTTGACGTTGTGGCTATCATCTCGTTGAATTTGAGTTTGTCTTGTCCTGAATCACAATAAAGTTTGAATACCAACTTAATCATTGTGATTGTTTTCCTTGTATCGACCGACTCTTCGGCTTTGCTGTGAGTCGATTTGAACTGCGCGCCTGAACATCAATAATAATACAGTCCACTGCCAGTTGGCATAATTTTGTCGCCAACATTTGGTCCTCCGAGCCGGATACATCGAAGGCGAGCGACCTCTGGATATTGCAGCAGTAATGTCGACTAGAGCAAGAGAGAAATCGAAGAAGCTGATCATCTGCAAGGAACGCCTGAATCGGCTCTTTGAAGAGCTCGATCAGTTGTGCGTAGGACCAGCGGAAGTCTTGGAGATCGAAGAACAGATTTCGATGACGGAGAGACTTTTCCGGGAGACAGACGCTCTCCAGGTGGAATTAGAATTGGGCCTGGAAGAGGAAGAACGAGTGATGGCGGAAGATGACTGGTCGAAATATCGTAAAGGATTCAGAGAGCGCAAAGCCCGACCGCTGGCTCTGATGCGGTCGAACGGGAGTGATCAACCCGGACGACTGGCCGACCAGGGACATGCGTCAAGATCGGGACCTGAAGTGGTGACGGCTGCGACCTCTGTCCATGAACTTGCAGCTCGATTGCCAAGGTGCGATCTGCCCAAGTTCAGTGGAGACTTCACGGAGTTTCGTGCGTTTTGGGACAAGTTCGATTATCGCGTCCATCAGCGAAAAGACTTGTCCAACGCAGCGAAACTGACCTACCTCCGTGGCTGCTTAACTGGCAAAGCAGCGGATGTAATCAGCAGAAATGCTGATTATGAGGTGGCACTGAATCGCCTGCGCGAAGAATTTGACCGACCGGCCAAGGCGATCCGGCATCAGATTGAGAAGCTCGTGCAAGCGCCACCAAAGGACGTGGGTCTGCGCTCACAATATGACAACACACTGCCGTTCAGAAGTGACCCGAAGCCTGCAGGGCGACTTTGGAAGACGCTAGGCGTCTTGTGGGATCCAAAGTCGGATCGACTCTCATTCCGGCAGCCGGAAGTCGACGCGGAGGCACAGGACACCAAGAGGACTCTTCTGAGCCTGGCTGCAACAATCTTCGATCCGCTCGGGTACTTGACCCCATTTACCGTTCGGGCGAAGATGTTGCTCCAGTTGCTGTGGCAGGAAGGAACCTCGTGGGACGACCCGTTGCCGGCTCCAGTCGCGGCTGTCTGGAGGAACTGGAAAGGTAAGCTGGAGAAGCTGGCTCAGGTCAGCATCGATAGGGCTTGCATCCAATGCTCGTTCATGGAGTTAGTCCACATGGACCTTCATGGTTTCACCGACGCGTCTGGCAGCGCGTACGGGGCCGTGGTTTACTTGCGTTTGGTGCATGGGAACGGCAAGGTAGAAGTCCGGTTCCTAGCTGCGAAGTCCAGGGTGGCACCGATCAAGAAGTTGAGCTTGCCAAGGTTAGAGTTGATGGCGGCTCTACTCTGTGCCCGCTTGCTCACTTACGTGAAACGGGAAGCAGACTTACCGATCAGGAGCTGCTTCTGCTGGAGCGAGAGTTCGGTGGCCCTGTGCTGGATCTGAAGCGAGGCGCAGCGATGGAAGCCGTTCGTCGCAGATCGGGTACGAGACATCCAGGTGATGACTCCCCCCGATTGGTGGCGACATTGCCCAACGCAAGACAACCCGGCGGATTTGGCGAGCAGAGGATGCCCTCTTTCCAAGTTGGCACCTGGAAGCTTGTGGAATTCAGGACCTAGGTGGCTCCAGCTGGAAGAGAGTGCGTGGCCAAAATTGAAGATCGGCCACGGAAGGACGCTGGAAACAGGAGTACCTCGTGACGCTTTTGTCTTGAGGGAAGTGGTGAAAATTGCAGGAAAAGCCGCGGATTGGCGATTTGGTTCTGATCATGGAACCAAACATCCCCCGGAGCCGGGCACCGTTTGGAAGGATCGTGGAACTGTTTTGTTCACGCGATGGTATGGCCCAATCAGCCAAGCTTCAAACGGCTTGCGGCCTGGTAACCAGGTCGGTGCGTTCGCTGGTGTTGCTGGAACCAGGAGCGGATTGATGGACTTTGTCCATCGGGGGGGAGACTGTTGGAAACGGAGGTACAGTAATCCCAGTACCTGCAGGTCAACAGGGCGGCAATTTCGAAACGGCATTTCGCCACGAGTCAAAACAATACGATCTTACGAATCTTATCGTGTGCGGTTTCGNTTTGGTAAAGGCGATTTTAATACAAAGGGAAAATGAACAATTGACAAATTGTCCACAGTTGCAGCTTTCCAGCTAAACCAAGGAGTGACAACTACTAAATTGTTAGCATCTGATGATTAGTTTTCTGATTTTACTGGGAGTGTTCTATTCAAATCTTTCTTGTATGCAGTCCAAGAATTTTATCTTTTCAAAGTTTATTTTTGAAACATCCCCATGCTTTTTTATACATGCCGATGAGGTTTGTTGTTTGTATGAAAAATTTTGTTTGACGTTCACTTGTTGTTTGTAATAATTTTAGAATGCAATAACAAACAGATCAGCTAAATCATAAGTGCTGCTTTTGGTCCTGAATGTTTAACATTTGGTTATCATTGAAATACAAGTTGAAAGGCTGCAAATGCAAGCGGAAAGCAATGGTAGCTTAAGCGTTGACTAACGCTTTAGTCGGTGAACACTTAGATGTTGAAAAAAAGTTTACAATTTACACAAAATATGTAAATAAATTTGTTTTTTTTTTGTAAATAAAATTGCAATTTTAATTTTTTATTTACATAAAAGATGGGAAGGAAAACAACATAAGCAACAGAGAGCAAATCATTGTGATGACAGTAAAACTGATTGCAAGCAGGAACGATTTTCAGAGAACAGTCAGGCTAAAATTTGAAAAGTATTTCAATGCTAACATTCAACAATCGCCACTTCTACTTGGACGCCAGACTCACTTGTTGTTTTTGTGACCTGGTGACTGGTAGCATGCTTACCGCCGCGGCGGTGTCAGTTAAAAAACGCCGTTCAGATATTTTGTCCATTGTGTGCAGGCAACGGCTAGAAATCTCTGGCGACACATGGGCTGTTAGCGTCGTGCGCCGGTGTCGTTTCCCCACGAACAGTGTGGGGCGCACTTTTGGGCTCAGTCACCGGGTGCTTGGGGATGGGGAACGCCGGCCTGATCAGGTTGAGGATAAGAAGCGGCGTCGGGGAGTCGTCGATGAGCGACTGCATCCTGTATGGCGGTGGTCAGCTGCCGGTTGGCCATTGCAGGAATTTGTCGAATAGCCATTCCAAGCGATCCAAGTGGCTTTCGAAGCTGCCGTTGTCTGAGCTGACGGCGTTGATGGCTGTCGTGGGTTGGAGTGCTGCTATTTGGTCACCCACCTCTGCCCATTCCGTCGACGGCCGATCTTGGAAGGATACGAGGGCCGTGCGAATGAACAGGAAGTTTGCTGAGGAATAACTGTCTGGTGATGTCGTCTGAACCTCCGCTGAAGAGCAGTTGTATCCGCCGTAGGAACTGCGACGGCTTGTCATCGTTGAGTTCCTTGTTCATCAGCGCTTGCAGAATGCGCTGATTTTGCGTTTGCGATGTGCACTTCAGGCATAGCTGCTGGAAAGTCGTGAACGGGTTCGGTAGGTTTAAGGCGTTCAGTAGGAAGTCTTAGAGTTCTGCAACCCCTTCGTCAGGCATCGCGGTGATCGCCATGTGAAGTTTGCTGGATTCACCAACGACGTGCTGAGGTTGAAAAAACAGATCGAGGGGCAGGAACCAAATTTCCGGGTCGGCCGCGTTGAAGGTCAGGACTGTCAGGGTAGTTGAGACTCCGTTGCTCAAAGGATGCCCGGTGTCGTTCATGTTGCGACGTGATGGCATCATAGTAGGTATCACTCACGAGTCAAATCAAGAAAGTTTCATCACTACGTCAACGGTGAATTCTCATATCTGCCTAGATAGTTATGGATTAACACAGATGTTGAATCTCACAGCAAAGTGCAGTGCCACAGATTTCACATATATGTCCATTCCATCACCAAATGGAGAGGGTTATCTCTTAAAAATCGATCCAGCCAGCATAGGGGCTACTGGAACGAGGCTCACTATCCTACTATCTCACTACTTTTGCACGTCACACTATCTCCCATTCCTCCTGACCTTGCACTGCTAATCTCAAATATTTACTTATACTAATACTCTAATTATAACAGTGCCACAAAAACTGCTACAACTCAATAATTGTGATTATTGGCCTTAGAAATGATTGACAAATTATTCAACCATTTTTCTTTCCGCAAATGAACCCTTAACTCAACTCTACAAGGTGTAACGGCGACCGTGAAACTGTACCTGCACATCACGTTCACCTTTTTGTAGGACAACCGGCGATAACTAGGATAAAAAGGGTCAGAGCAGGCGAGCAGCGGCATTGTGTTGTGGTAGAGTCAGTCGTACGGCGTGCGCGTCCCGTCTTGTTCGTTTCTGTATTCTGTTATCTTGTACTCCGTTGTTTATAATAAACTCTCTATATTACAAATGGTGCGAATTAATCGAGCGCCTGAAGGCGCTACAAAGGCATAGGACATGAAAATGTTCAAATTAGGAAAGGCACTCATAATATTAGCGCAAATCACTTATAAACTACTTACAATAAACTACTCTAATTAACAACCATCTGAATTAAATGCTCGATAACTTATAGCTCGAGTTTATATAAATTATAGACTCAAGATTTGCTCAGTGAAGTTTAACTATTTAACCTAACTCAACAAAATATGCTTACCAAACTTACCGCCGTCTTCCGGACCTCCCCGTCCATCTTTTATTCTTGTGTTTTTAAATGTAGAAGAATAAATTCAATGAAATAATGTTACAATAAATAAAAAGTAAAGCTGCTTCTATTGCTTTGTGTTGTTCATCCCCTCCACATCGTTCACCTACAATTATTCCAAATGAACTTCAATACCAACCTGACAGTAGTCACAACAAAATTTGCATAACGTTCATTTCTACTGATTAACACGTATCAGACGTATTTATCATTTCGTTAAACAAGCATGATTCACGTCACCCATAACCTGAAAAGCAAAAAGAAACATTGAAGAGAATAAAGATAAAATTCTTATCCCAACTTTAAATATTCAGCACTCATAGTTTTAGCTGAAAACTGCAGCTGTGAACAATTTATCAATTGTAGTCAATCTTGAGAAAAATTTCTGACAAACGGAAAAGCATCTTATGCATAAATCCAGCAAGTATGGAATGTTCTGTCTTAAATTTTATTTTACTGTGCAGAAGCAAGTTTTATTGTTTAACCATCATCACTACTTTAACACTCCATTGTGAAATCTGTATAAACGTAATTATCATATGGTTAGTATACTGAATTTTGATAATTCTTCCATTATGCTAATTATAAATTTTAGTGGCATTCACGTATCATATTTTTAAATATAGGAACAGCAGCGAAATTGTAGCAATCTGATTATCGGCTATATTATTATCATCGGATAACTTATAACTTATTTAAGGAAGAACATAAAGCATGAATAAAATGTTATCAACTAAACAACCATTATACAAACCGAAATTTTAAATAATTTACATCTCAAGACAAATTTCTAAAGCGTTCAAATAACATAATTGCATAGGAAAACAGTGTGCATTTTAAATAAAGCAGATAAAACTAGGAAAAGTGAAAAATTATTTTAATATTAAAGCATGTTTGAAACATGGAATGATAGAGTGAATTGAGTCTGTTCTGAATTAAGTCTAATTGAGATGTGAAAACTTGTACCTGCTAAAGTCTGTTAGTCTTGTCAACTCCTCATATGCTGACAAGCCCTTATNCTTGTTATGTTTTATTTAAATAAAAAATACAAATATGGAATTTTCTTAAAAAAAACATCTGTGGTTATACATTTTGTGTAAATTGTATTAAATTTCTTTTTCAATATCAAAAGTAAACTGAGTACTGGGTTGACTAAACATTCAAGTTGCAATTCTTGTATTACGATGGTTCCACATTCCAGATCAAAAAGGATCTGTTGCACTTCAAAATCATTTTAACTCAATAAATCATCTCATTAAAGTGTTTATAGAACGTCATTGAAATTCTAAATATAAAACATTTAAAGTACAAATATATCAATACAGTTTTCATCCACAGCTATTCATATATCTTGTTGTGAAAGTATGTAAGGTTTTGATGGAAATATACTTCAGTTATGTGCTATCAAACAGCCACGTAAGCAAACGCATAGTAGGTGAATAAAAATTTGCATGCATTTTCTGGTAAACAACCCTTACTATGCCTACTTTTCATTAAGTCTTGGAAACAAAATTTACGCCATTGTTAACTAAAAATGGCAACAACAGCAATATGTGACTTACAACTCATGGCATACAACTTTATAGACAGCAACACGTATGTTAATTTTTTTTTCAAACATTTCGTCCTTTCAGTTATAATATTTTCATTCTCTAATTCGAAAAATTTTTTTTTATCAAAACTGAACCTGCGCTTTTCACGATATTAATCATTTCAAATATGAAAGAAAAGAATTTCAGTATATGCAAATGGTAATTATTTAAATAAAAATATTCGAAAATTCTACACAAGTGAATTAAAAATAAAAAATAAATGATTTGTACATTTAATTATAAATATAAGAAATATTTTATTGTTATTGGCGGTGGAGACGTCCGCTTGTTCGTATTCCACTGCTGGTTGATATGGCAATTTGAGCACCGCTCAGAATTAGAAGAACTGAAAAATCAGCTAACGTGCATTGCAGTGTTCTGCCAGTGACCAGTTAATGGATATGGGCACTGGAAAAAGAAAAAATCAGTGAAGAGCAGCGGCTTCTCCCCGTTTTACAATTTTTCAAAAAACATACATGATAGCAAAAATTATATGTTAATAATAATATGAAATGTTTTTATTTTCATACTGTACGTAAATTTAAATTTTGATTATAAAATCCATTTTTTGATAAATATTTCCTTTTTAAATATGTTGTATTCAAACAAATGGATTAAAAATAAATGGTAATAATAATATTGTTTTGCCATAATTGTTAACATAAAAATTATTTTATTACAACTGGCAGTGCACACTTCCGGTTGTTCGTATTGCACTGGTGGATGATTTACTGATTTGTGTACTCATACAAATTGAAGATCAGTGGGTTTCATTGCTGATTGCGATTCTGAGCTATGAGCTTCAATGACAAATAGCTGGCAATACCAGCAATGGTACAATTTGCATAAGGGCTTGTCAGCATATGAGGAGTTGACAAGACTAACAGACTTTAGCAGGTACAAGTTTTCACATCTCAATTAGACTTAATTCAGAACAGACTCAATTCACTCTATCATTCCATGTTTCAAACATGCTTTAATATTAAAATAATTTTTCACTTTTCCTAGTTTTATCTGCTTTATTTAAAATGCACACTGTTTTCCTATGCAATTATGTTATTTTAACGCTTTAGAAATTTGTCTTGAGATGAAAATTATTTAAAAATTCCGTTTGTATAATGCTTGTTTAGTTGATAACATTTTATTCATGCTTTACGTTCTTCCTTAAATAAGTTATAAGTTATCCGATGATAATAATATAGCAGATAATCAGATTGCTGCAATTTCACTGCTGTTCCTATATTTAAAAATATGATACGTGAATGCCACTAAAATTTATAATTAGCATAATGGAAGAATTATCAAAATTCAGTATACTAACCATATGATAATTACGTTTATACAGATTTCACAATGGAGTGTTAAAGTAGTGATGATGGTTAAACAACAAAACTTGCTTCTGCACAGTAAAATGAAATTTAAGACAGAACATTCCATACTGCTGAAACTTTATAAAAAGCCTTTCTTAAAAAACTACAGTAACACAAATCAAATATTGTAATATGATTGCATGCGATTAATTCCCAATGAATACAGATGTTTACGAACAGCGCATCAACATCTACCAATTACAAGTGGCATGATGTCACCTTCAATCACAAACAGCGACAAAACAATATCACAACACTAGACATGCACCAAAATTTGATTTTAAATTTGAATTTAAAATCTAATTTGAAATTTTCATTGTTTATATTATGTTGAGATTATGTTGTATTTCATCTTTGAGTAGCATATCCAGCGCACTTAAACCAATGTTTACCGCTACGCGCGCAGTGTCTGACTTTTATGCAAATAGGACCGTCTGAAAATTGTCTTTACAGTGCGGCAGTTAAATTGACTAGGTTGACTAACAGCAGTGTTGAACGGCATTTTATTAATTTATTTGTGCGTTAAATGCTGGGTAAGATATGATTTTAGATATTGAAGAATGTAATCTTTTCAAACATAAGCGGTCTGTAGTTGCAATTGAAATTTGCATACAATTTCAATTTGTTTGCTTTTCAGGTTATGGGTGACGTGAATCATGCTTGTTTAACGAAATGATAAATACGTCTGATACTTGTTAGTCAGTAGAAATGAACGTTATGCAAATTTTGTTGTGACTACTGTTAGGTTGCTATTGAAGTTCATTTGGAATAATTGTAGGTGAACGATGTGGAGGGGATGAACAACACAAAGCAATAGAAGCAGCTTTACTTTTTATTTATTGTAACATTATTTCATTGAATTTATTCTTCTACATTTAAAAACACAAGAATAAAAGATGGACGGGGAGGTCCGGAAGACGGCGGTAAGTTTGGTAAGCATATTTTGTTGAGTTAGGTTAAATAGTTAAACTTCACTGAGCAAATCTTGAGTCTATAATTTATATAAACTCGAGCTATAAGTTATGGAGCATTTTATTC
>JYDP01000216.1:17340-29189 GCA_001447665.1 Trichinella zimbabwensis
CATTTGTGTGTGATTAATTTTATTCTGTCAGAATGAACAAAAGGCATTAGTGCCACAAGGAATATCACAAGTTGATTTTCTATTATAGATAAAGTGAGACATGAAAACTAAATGTTGCAAAATGGTTATTTAAAATGGAAATCAAAACCGTAAAATTCATTATATGCATGAAGAAATAAAAAAACGGAAAACATTTATACAAATTAAAAGAAAACAAATATCTATTATCGTAAGAAAAATGTTAAAATACCAATCACTTGCGAACATATTTCATCTTAAAAGTGTTCCGCATGAAATAACACACAATTAAACGTTTGAAAATATTACGGTATCAATATTTACTGTAATTATTAATATTCACGTTTAACTTTCAAATTGTTTCTAACATCAAGGATACAATAGCAACGTAAATTAACAACTGAAAAATATATTTTAATACTTTAAAAAACAAATTTATGATAAAAAATACATTTGAAAAATTCTTTTCAATGTATATTAAATAAAAAGGTAATTTTTTATAAATAATTAACCAAGAAAATACATCAAAATTTTGTGCTTATATTTACAAAATGTTATGCATTTTCCAGAACATTTTTCAAAGAGATGTAATCACATTTTAATTGGATTGTTAAAAATAGCAAAAGCTGAAATACTTGAAAATACAAATCAAGATTTTATCCCTTTAAGTCAGTTTTCAAATTATTTTGGCCGATCATGACGCCAGAGTGTCCAGATGTTTCTGCACAATCTACCTCCGCAACTCGGCGGCAAATATCCGCCTTCTGAAGCAACGGCAGCATCGCCGGATTTGGTCACTTCTTCCTTAGAATCGAATATTCAAGCACAGAGCAGTGTATTTGGGCAACACGCTCGGCTGAACAAAAATGAACAATTAAAATTTCAATTCTACAATCTGAACGCTATTGTCACTTTAAAACATATTTAATGATCTTCAGGAATACAAATTTTNGATGCCATGTCTAAGGATTCATTTGCGGAAAGTAAAATGGTTGAATAACTTGTCGATCATTCCTGAGGCCAATTATCACAAATATTGAGTTGAAGCAGTGTTTGTGGAACTGCTATATTTAGCGTATTAGTATAAGTAAATACTTTAGATTAGCAGTGCAAGGTTAGGAGGAATGTGAGATCAGGTGACGTGCAGGAGTAAGACGTGTTACACTGCATGATGCGACCAGAACCGTCTAAAATGATAAAAGTCCATGATTTTGCAGCCCACCTATTCCTCTCCCGGTTGTGGTACCAGAGGCTTGCCCCCTTGCTAGGTCTCCGCAATGGTATCTTTTTCTGTCCAAACTTCTTTTGTATTTCCGCTGCTGCAGTCGTCGAAAATGGTGGTCGTTTTAACAAATTGGTTTACTAGTTAATGGTTGTCGATCTTTGTCGTCTTCAGCATCATTTTCCATTTCCATCTGATCTTCACCATGAATTTCTTATCGTACATCTGAAGTTTGCCCCCTGAAGAAGATTTCAACTGTTTTTTCATGAATAGTCTACTTCAGCACAGACTGGGGCAGCAGATATTATTTCAGTCCGGCGGTAGGTTATTGGGTTCACAATCTGTTAATTAAATATTCAATTAATTTTGCTATGTGGTTATTATGAGCTATTATGAATTGCTGATACAATACCTGACAGCTGCCTGCCCCTGAATACATGGGGCATCACTGACAGTTGAGCCCTTGCTAGTAGTCGTCTTTTTCTTGATGAACGTTTTCTCTTATGTGTTCGCAGAATTTTTCAACGTCCCCACATTGACATGAGCTTTAACACCCCTGAAAAAGAAGACAACGCCAAAGATTTGGCAATTATTAGTGTTTTTTCCAAAATGGTTTACTCTAATATTACTTCTTATTACAAGATATTTATTAATTTCTAATTTACTATTTCTTTTATAACAATAAAAGTTAATGGAAATTGGAGAGTAATGGCAACTAAATGTTTAGAAACCGTGTAGACACTTCAGCAAGGAGGTTGAAAAATAAACTTTACTATTTACACAAAACGCATAATTCAGATTGTTTCTTTACCATAAATAATATAGCTTTGTTTTTCATGCATAATCAAGAAGNGATGCCATGTCTAAGGATTCATTTGCGGAAAGTAAAATGGTTGAATAACTTGTCGATCATTCCTGAGGCCAATTATCACAAATATTGAGTTGAAGCAGTGTTTGTGGAACTGCTATATTTAGCGTATTAGTATAAGTAAATACTTTAGATTAGCAGTGCAAGGTTAGGAGGAATGTGAGATCAGGTGACGTGCAGGAGTAAGACGTGTTACACTGCATGATGCGACCAGAACCGTCTAAAATGATAAAAGTCCATGATTTTGCAGCCCACCTATTCCTCTCCCGGTTGTGGTACCAGAGGCTTGCCCCCTTGCTAGGTCTCCGCAATGGTATCTTTTTCTGTCCAAACTTCTTTTGTATTTCCGCTGCTGCAGTCGTCGAAAATGGTAGTCGTTTTAACAAATTGGTTTACTAGTTAATGGTTGTCGATCTTTGTCGTCTTCAGCATCATTTTCCATTTCCATCTGATCTTCACCATGAATTTCTTATCGTACATCTGAAGTTTGCCCCCTGAAGAAGATTTCAACTGTTTTTTCATGAATAGTCTACTTCAGCACAGACTGGGGCAGCAGATATTATTTCAGTCCGGCGGTAGGTTATTGGGTTCACAATCTGTCAATTAAATATTCAATTAATTTTGCTATGTGGTTATTATGAGCTATTATGAATTGCTGATACAATACCTGACAGCTGCCTGCCCCTGAATACATGGGGCATCACTGACAGTTGAGCCCTTGCTAGTAGTCGTCTTTTTCTTGATGAACGTTTTCTCTTATGTGTTCGCAGAATTTTTCAACGTCCCCACATTGACATGAGCTTTAACACCCCTGAAAAAGAAGACAACGCCAAAGATTTGGCAATTATTAGTGTTTTTTCCAAAATGGTTTACTCTAATATTACTTCTTATTACAAGATATTTATTAATTTCTAATTTACTATTTCTTTTATAACAATAAAAGTTAATGGAAATTGGAGAGTAATGGCAACTAAATGTTTAGAAACCGTGTAGACACTTCAGCAAGGAGGTTGAAAAATAAACTTTACTATTTACACAAAACGCATAATTCAGATTGTTTCTTTACCATAAATAATATAGCTTTGTTTTTCATGCATAATCAAGAAGTATATACAACAACACTGGTCGAACGATCAAAAGATGCTTTCTAAACATAATAAAGTAAAATTGTTTCATTGTAAATAAGGGTCACTGAGCGTAGCAGCGCTCTAACCGCCTTATTCTGGCAGGTAGGCTTTTTTCAACAGCAGCTAGTTTATATTTCTAATATTATCCAAGTAGAATAACAAAGTATAATCATGAGCATTTTATACCTCGAACAACACGTTATGACATGTAAGACCTGAACAAATGAAAACAAGTTCAAAGAAGAAGCCTAAATAGTTTAGTATGAAAATTTATAATGTTTCACAGTTGAACAAGAAAAGAAAGTCACAGAAAAGCTGTGTTCACAAAAATGAAAAATGATCATTTCGTATGCCCATAGAAGGTAAGTCAGCAGCACAGCACGAATATTAATTCAAAATTTAATAAACAACAGTCATCGAATAACAGATAAAAGCTGAATTGCAGATGAAATTGCCGAAGCCAGTCGCTCAATTAGTGTCCAACGCAATACAGACTACTTGTGAACAGCCAATCAAAAATAAGAGGATGAAATTGTGGAAACAAATGATGATCAAACGCTTTCTGAGAGGAAAAACGCTACACCAGAATACCAGCTGTTAAATTCAGGCGGCAGTTCTTGGTCGAAATGATTCACCAGACGTCTCAAGCACCGCTTCAGCCAATGTAGATGTTGTACATTATTGACTTGTCTGAACACTGGAAACTGGACGGACGTCGATGGGTCAGCGGAGGGGGCTGTAATTTCTTCATCATAATTCTCAGGGATAGATTTTGTACCTTCCGCCCTCCGCCTTTCTGTGAAATTTGTTGCAGCGCGTATGCCAGGTGGTGATCCATAGGCAAGTTTCTGCGTGTATGCATGACTGTCCAAACTGGTGGATATTGCACCCTCGCACCCCTGCTTGTCCTATACCAAAACAAACAAATTTTTTAAACAGAGGAACACATTCGATACATTCATCACTTACTTTGGAACATCCCCTGCATTTCACCGGTATACCGGCATGTTGAAATTTGTAAGCCCTCCCTTCAAACGCACAAGACATTCCCACGCAACAGTTTGCTACAAGACATAGCTCTAATGTATCAGCCATGATGATAGTAATACACAGTTGTTCCGCCAGTCAGACAGAGTACGTGCTTGCTTGCAACGCTTTAGGATGCATGTCAGATGTGGGTTGTACATTGCATTTCTGAACCGTTTGAATGCTGGACAATGGCCTGATGTTGATTGCTCAGTGGACGCGGCGGCAGCTTCTTCGTCATAAATAGCAGGGATGGATTTCGTTTCTTCCGCACATCGCTTTTTTAGTATTGCCTTCTTTTCCATTATGTATGCCACGTGTTCATCCACTGGACAAGATTTCATGTGGGATCTGTGGTTTTGCACAATTGTCACGTCCAAATTGATGGATATTGCGCCCTCACACCTCTGGTATTCCTGTATCAAAGCAAACAAATTGTTAATAGCAAGAAAACCATTTAATGCATTCATCACATACTTTGGAACATGCCCAGCATTTCACCTGACATATTTCTATTTCTTCGCAGTACCTTCATAAACTCCGGAGATACCGCAGCAATGATGTAGTACAAGACGCAGCTCAAAATCATCAGCCATGGTGAGAGTAATGAGCATTTACTTCTGCCAGTTAGATGAAGTCCGTGCTTGCCTGTTAATAACAAATGAGATGCTTTTCAGTTGCAGGTTGTACACTGAATTTCTGTCCGGTTGAAATGCTGGAAAATGGTCTGATGTTGATTGCTCAGTGGACGCGGCGGAAGCTTCTTCGTCATAAATAGCAGGGATCGATTTCGTTTCTTCCGCACATCGCTTTTTTAGTATTGCCTTTTTTTCCATTATGTATGCCACGTGTTCATCCACTGGCCAGATTTCCATGTGGGCTCTCTGCTTTAGCACAACTGTCACTTCTAAATTTGTGGATATTGCGCCGTCGCACCCCTGCTTGTCCTATACCAAAACAAGAAAATTGTTCATAACAAGGAACACATTCAATACATTCATCACATACTTTGTAACATCCCCACAATTACACCTGGCATATTTCAATTTCTTCGCAGTGCCTTCATAAACTCCGGAGATACCTCAGCAATGATGTAGTACAAGACGCAGCTCAAAGTCATCAGCCATGGTGAGTATAATGACAAGTTAGACAAAGTCCGTGCTTTCTTGTTAATAAAAAATGGCATGCATTTTGGTTGCTGGTTGTGCATAAAACTTCTGTCCGGTTTAAATGCGGGAAAATGGTCTGATGCTCATTGCTCACTTGACGAGGCAGCTTCATCATCAATGGTGGGGATGGATTTCACTTCTTCTGCAGATCGATTTCTCAATATGCAAACGGTGTGCAGCGCCTCAGTCAATGGCTGCGGGGACAGAAGGATGGCGCTGATGCCTCTGCCCTGTGCTAGTTTCTCTGACGTGAAGCGGCGCCACCAACGCTTCCACGGCACCCACGTCGGTTGCCAGTCAGTGGGTTCTGCCTTGAAGATTCCGCACCCTGTCGTCGAGCCAGACAATCTCTGGCGAAATGGTTCAGGCCGCCGCACTCGTATAACCATTGCGCAGTCGGCGCCGTTGGACACCTCACTCCAGACCCCCGGGGGCTTAAGCAGTTATTCAGTGCGTCCACGGGTCGTTCATCGGTGAAGATGGCTCAGGTCCGGCTAAGAATCTGGCTCAGTGTGAGATCCTCCATTCACGACCCAGACCTGAGCAGCAGACAGACGTTTTCTGATAGGTTAGCAACGAAGGCGCACGCCAGGTCCTTCTCAGAGGCCCTACCAAATAACGCCGTTAGCCTACTGAGCACCGCCAGGAACACATCGGGCGACTCTTCAGGACCCAGCTAGCTTTCTCGAAACGAATTGGTCGTAGGCCACAAACATGTCGGCCGTGAAGGCGACCAGCAATGCTTCCTTCACCTTTTCCACGCTTGACCTTTCCTGGGAGGTCAGCTGCAGCTACACGGCGAAGGCCCCACCCGTCAACCGCAGTGAGATAACGCTGGCCACATCGTTGATTTCACGCAGCTTGCACAACAGTTCCACCTGCTCCAGCCACTCCACCACTCACTGTTGGTGCGATCCATCGAACTCTGGGATCAGGTTCAGGTAAAGCGACTTGTCCACTCCGTATCCGCTAGCCATGGCCGCGATAGCTTGGGTTCATTATCGCACTCTGAGAGAACAGTAATTAATCAGTCTTTTCATTCGACCGAGTAACGTTTTATTCAGTTAGGAATAAACTACACAAACAACAGCGCCCACAAGACAAAGGAATACACAATGACAATACTAAGTTCCGCAATCAGGCCAACAACAACAACTCTCGTCAAAACTAATTCCTCCTACGGTAGATTATTGATACTCAGGTTGTTGGAATCGGTAACACTGTAACAATATGATTGTCTGACACAAAGGGGGCGGCTTTATAGTGGCTGTCATTACCCAAATTCAAACTTAATCTCTTCATCAGGATTCTAGGACATTTTACAGCAGCCCCTCATTACACAGTCGGCTTTTTCTGTAATAGATGCAAACTGTGTTCAGCCATTCGTTAAATGTGAAAAGTCGTCTCAAAAATATGAATCATTATACCAGTGACATAATAACTGAGCAAAAAAATAGACGCGTCAATTCAAGCAAACCATATTTCAACTCTTCTTATTAGTATCTTAAAATTAATTTTATTGAAACAGTGTTTGAAAATCAAAAATTCAAAATAAAATAAAAAATAAAACTTTTGTAAAAAAACTTTAAAAAAGCTGAGCACCTCCCAGGTATAAAAGGGCAATATGCTAATGTTATGTTACTTTGTGCCATTTTCTGACTGAAGAATGGAACTCTCATATCAATGTCATTCTAGCATTATGACGCTAATAATTAAAGTAGAACTCTGTTATAACGATGTCTCAGCTATTGCGATAGAAATTTTATCTTTGGTTGGTTCGGCTATGTCGTACACATCAAAAACATTTTCTATAGCGATCTTCAAACTCAGATATAACGATGGTAATCAGTAACAGTTGTGAGCTTGTATAACTTGTAGTAGTAGTAAATGATGTTACACAACTGTGTCTACGTAACTGGCGGTGCAGAGCAGTTGCACGTTGTGGTTATGCTACATTACTCCGTCTCGCATTATATCACAAGCGCACTCATGTGAATAGAAAGGCGTTGTCTGTGAAAGAAAAGGTTGCTGTTGTCAATGCACTGAACAATGGTCAGAAAAATGCTTCAGTTTGCGAGCAGCTTGGATTATCACAGTCGACTGTTTCCACCGTTTGGAAAATTCGAAGCGCTCTACTAGATGCACATGAAAATGGCGTCACATCTGCCAAAAGGTTTCGCTTGTGTGAGAAAACCGACATTGATGAAGCATTGTTGCAATGGTTTCGAAGGCAAAGTCAAATCGGAACCCCAATCAGTGGACCAATTTTGAAAATTAAAGCTAAACAATTTGCTACAATGCTTGGTTATACTGATTTTACGTGCACCACTGGATAGCTTGACCGGTTTAAAGCTAGGCATAACATTTGCAGTGGACGACTGTGTGGCGAAGCAAAGTCTTCAAACACTGAAAGCGTTGACGTTTGGTTAAATTCAGTGTGGCCTGCATTAAGGCAGCAGTACAACGATGAAGACATTTTCAAAGGAGATGAAACAGGAGTGTTTTATCGATTAGTCCCAAAGCAGATATTAAAGTTCAAAGGTGAAAAGTGCATTGGTGGCAAGCATTCCAAAAGTCGAGTAACGGTGTTTCTTTGCGCTAATATGACTGGTACGGAAAAGAGAAAACTGCTCGTCATTGGAAATTCAAAAAAGCCACGTTGCTTCAAAAGTGCAAAGCAACTGCCAGTTACATACGCAGCAAATAAAAAGGCATGGATGACCGCCACCGTTTTCGGATCTGAACTATCTCAGTGGAACCGAGCATTGGAAAAGAAGAACAGAAAAATATTATTGCTAGTGGACAACTGCACAGCGCACTACACAAACTATCCATTGAGCAACATATCCGTACATTTTTTCCCACCCAATACCACATCAGTAGTGCAACCAATGGACCTTGGTATCATTCGCTGTTTTAAATCACATTACAGGCGTAACCTCATTTTATTTATTCTCGCCAGTGCTTCTAATGATTTTGGAGCAGTATCTCTTCTTCAAGCCATACGTCTGATGTACCAACAATGGATGACATAGTAAATGACATCCATTGCGCCAAACAAGAGGACAGTGATGACTCTGACGCGAATACAACAACTGTTGAAACTACGCCGTTAAAAACGTACCCAGAGTTAATTGAATGCGTTGATCATCTGGAGCGATTTATCAAAGCTACAGAAAGTGCTGACGAAGGAATTTTTAAAGCCATCTCTGTTGTCAG
This sequence comes from Trichinella zimbabwensis, assembly GCA_001447665.1. Taxonomy (NCBI): domain Eukaryota; kingdom Metazoa; phylum Nematoda; class Enoplea; order Trichinellida; family Trichinellidae; genus Trichinella; species Trichinella zimbabwensis. The sequence goes on from JYDP01000216.1 coordinate 25,990, forward strand.
ACAATTCTTCAAAGATCACAGACCGAAATTGCGTCAGACAACGTTGAAAGATTTTTTTCAACATAAGTGATGTTTTTGAATAAACTTAACCATATATGTATCAATAAACTAAGTATATGCATGCAAACTCGGTTATAACGATACTCAGTTATAACGATCAAATTCTCTCTCCCCAATGCCCATCGTTATAACCGAGTTTCACTGTATTTTCTTATATGTATGCGCAAAGAAATGAAAATTAAACTGTGTAGCCAACACAGGTACACACTTCTGTGCTCTAAATTACCATAAAGCTATTCTGCCCGTCGATGCCAATTCACTTTACTTCATCCACCATCAATTCTTTTTCTACAAAGGAATTAAACTAAGGTAAACATTTTTTAATCTTTCCAATTTTCACCCTTCGTAACGCCTGTTACCACTGATTGCTGACTGCACTAGTTACGCGCTGTGCACAACTTGCGTTAACAGTAATCTATTATGAATATTGATGGCAGTTATTCAAGCTATTTCATCATAACTGTCATGCAATTTCAGCTGAGGACAAGCTCAGTTTGCGCAGGGGTGTGGTCGCAACTAACATTGCATTCATGATAATTTTACTGTGACAGTAGGATTCGAACTGTCTTTTGTTATGCCACAAGCTACAGCACCTGCAATAGTGCAATCTGCAGTCTAGTTCATGGTAAAATTATTAGCTTTATTTGCACTTCTTCCATAATTTACTAAAATTATTTTTACTTATCTATATAAATAACAATTTTATAAAAAAATGGGAGTCATCATGTCTATCATTTCTTTATTTCATTTGCGTTTGCAATGGGTATGATCCTGAAAGCAATCAAAAGGAGATCAAGGTCGAAAGGAATAAAATAGTTCAGGCACCAATTCAAGATTCATTATTTACGTTAGCTGATTTAAAATAGCCGCGTCGATCAAGCGGTATGAACTTTAATATATATGATACGCTTAATGTTGATAATTGCCTATTATTGAAAATAAGCAAGTGCAGTGTATTCATGAAAACGGTATACGGTACTTATTTCTACAATTCATCATTCTTGAATGGTAAACATAATGACAACAACAGTTACACAATACTATTATGATATTGAGCAACGGACGATATATTGGAAAACATATCTGATGAAGCTGTTTTCCACAATGAACACTGATGTTTGCAATTTTTTTTTTGTAATCTGCACAACGACTATGCGTATATATATATGTGATTGCGGCGCGTTGTGTGATAGCAAAGTGGTTGAGCGCTGGTGTGCGTGCTTGTGTGTTGTTGGTGCTCATATCTGTTTGTGAATAAACGTTAAAAATCAGTGACATGCCTCGCTTGGATAACTGACAAATGCTAACCGTAACACCGGATGTTACACATTTCTCAATTGATATGTTGTTTACTGCATTTCATCTTTAGGTAACATGATTTTCTCCATTCAATACTTGCTTTGAACTTTTTTGTGGTATCTGTTCTTTTAAATTAATAGTTGCAATTTGCTTCATAGTTTTCAGCAACATTTCTGGTAAACCATAAACATATTATGATTACCCGTTTTCAAAAATGCTAACATTGAAAACGTTAAAATACTTTTTCCATGTAAATAATTGCTTCATTAACATTAAACATTAATTAATGACTAACAAAAGATCTGTAACTATTTATTATCATTCGTTAATTAGTTATAAAAGGAAAATCATTGAGTAAAAGTTAATTATGAAGCATTGATTATATTTAAGTTGCTAAAAGTATTAATGCAATTTAATTCTGTTGAAATCAAAAATCTATGTTGCATTTTATCATAAATATGAAGCGGATCTTCTTTAGCTTTCAGAACTGCTACATTAGTTGTTATATAGTTGAACCTTTTTAGCGCAGCTCAGATATCACCTCATTTTCTACCAGTTACGTTTTATTTGCTTTTAGGGTAAATTATTCAATTCTCACGCAAAGTATGAGAATTTTCTGACAATTAGGTTTATATTGAAATGACCTATTTTGGAAGTATATTCTGAATAAACTGAATTGGATTTGCAAGCGCTATCTACCAAGCTAAAAATGCACAATTACTGCACAAAATTTTTGGTCTACTTCATTTTTATTCAATTTAATTGTCTCAAATGTGCAATTTCTTTCTAAAAATGTGATTTATACAAATTGCAATAAATTTATAAAATAAATATTAAATTTCTGAGGTATATGTATGTGAATATGCATACGAGGACATGTATATGAATTGCTTTAAAGGGTGAAAAAATTATAGATATTGGTAATTGTGATACAAAGAAATACAATTGTTGTAATCACAAATTGTTTACTACTAAATGGAATAAATTCAATATGATCATCACAGTTTTCCATAAATATTCTTTCTTTCCATATTTTATCAAATCGTTCATTCCATCCTTATGTACATATTTTATCCTTCCGTTGTATTTTGCATATTCTATTGTTGAAATTAAAATTTATGCACACACAAACGTATATCTATCAGAAAAATTATGNAAATAGAAAGCAAGTATAATGACTTTCTGTAAATTCAAACAATCAAGAATATCTCGATGATAGCAGCTCATTTATAAACAGCCCACTTATTACCGGAAAGTCAAATAACGATGATATTTAAAAAGTTGAATTCAATAATTTAATAGAAATATAATATAATATCAAAATCATGAAATATTCATTGAAAGTAAACGTGAAATAACTTAAAGTCAATTTAAAATTTTGCTTAAAATTTCTGACGGAAATTGAAAATTTTAATGTTAACAGTGTTGCATCTACTGTGCGCTACACTTGAACTGTTTCAGTGATTTTCACAATGAGAACAGTATCTAATATAATGCTTAAGGCAAAACTTTGCAGGTGAATATCAACGTGGCCTTCACGCTGATTGAAGTGCAAATTAGCTCTTGCACTAGTGGTAAAGAGTTGCTAGAAGCTGCCTTCGCTAAACTCTGCCTCTCGGATTGGGACATTTTTACCATGTTTGAAAAAGAACGTCGTCGTTTAATGCCGCTCCCGTTGGCATGAATGTAAATGGCATACAGTTTTATACACACTACAGCAATGAAAGTTTCATCAATTGGAATCAGTTTATGTGTGTGAAAGTTCACAAAAATACAGTGAATGGAAAATATTTCAACAAACAAAAATTGAAGTTCCAAATAATGTTCAAATGCAAAGAAGA
>JYDP01000216.1:31683-45878 GCA_001447665.1 Trichinella zimbabwensis
GTACATCAGAAAGCAGGAAGTAAAGTCCTATTGGGCATAAAGCTAGACATAACTGACTGAGCTAGACAAATAAACCGGAATAGTGCAAAAGCTAAGAAAATTCAAGACTGCTAATTCTAGTTTCCCTTACTGCTGCGTTTAGCGTTAACTTCCTTTTGCAAAAGTGATTTAAAATGGAATTCAAATCCGTCAAATTCATTTTCCCTAGTTTCCTGTCTTGTTCGGTGCTTTGTATTTGAGAGTTGTTGCTAATGCAGAGTGACGAAATTCAGTTTGTGTGTACTCAAAGGAACCAACAAAAACTGGTGTACAGAGAAAGGTGTTACACCCTCAAGCGGACGAATCGCAATGACAAATGTTGGATATGCGCATCAGTAAACCGAATTGTTTTATTATAGCACATTGTTATTATTATGTATGCAATGTGAGCTTGCAATTTCGTTTCGAATTTAGGGAATGAGAGGTTGCCCTGGCAAACTGTACACTAATCTTGATGCCACAGAAGTGATCCGCACAAGCGAGCATGCAGAGGGCTGCCGAGTAGATGCCCATGCATTCTACCATCAGCAGCAGCTGAATGAATTGAAAAGGCTGGCTGCAGAGGATCCGAGGCCGGTCACCCAAATATACCATGAGCTGGCAAGCAGTGCGTCTACCAGCTTAAATACTGCTGGTAATTTTCCGACTTGGGACCAGGCCCGTCACATAATGTACTACAGCCGAGCCCAGAGATTTCCACCCCTCCCGGAAACTCGGCAGGAACTACAGCCCACTGCTGAGCAAAGAGCATCAAATTCCGGTGAGCAAGTTTAAATATTTCATTGACCGACCAATGATATATTAATTTTTGCCACCAAGGCTGGTGTGAGGCTGCTGGCTCAGAGTAACTGCTGGTGCGGGGATGAGACGTTTAAGATTCTCCTTCGACCTGGTACCAGCAGTTGTTTACACATTATGTTTTCATGAACCACGTATAGCCTGATATTTTAAAAGTTTCACTCGAATGCGGAAGAACTATGCGTCCCACTTGATCTGGTGACGTTTGTATGCGATTTCGAAACCGCCTTGATATCGGCCATTCAAGGCAATTTTCCCAACATCCGGGTACAAGGTTGTTTTTTTTATTTTTTCCAAGTTGTGCTTCAACAGGTCGGCCGGCTTGGCTTAAAAACAGATTATATTAGAAATCAGGAAGTTCGAAAAAAAAGTAAAAATGCTAATGACATTAGCATTTTTGCCGGTAAACCTTGTACCCGCGAGTTTCGAAATCTTAANTTAAATGTTGGGACGTCAGTCAAGTTGAGGCCTTGTTCAAGTATTTCCAGTGGGAGTGGCTTCCGGCCACTAAAATTCCGCTTTGAAATGTGCATGGTACGGCAGTGCGAACCAACAACTAACTATCTGGGATGTTGGCACAGCCGCATGAACGAAAGAGCGTGCGAGCACCACCTGGGATTCTGTCCCTTTCTTCGTTTGATTATTGACGAACAGAGAAAAATTGAAACGGTAGTGCAAAAGAAGAACGCTGGCTATTTCCTCGTAAGAAGAGGCTTTGTAAGAAGTAATGCAGCTTACGGAGTCCGACAGCGACGGGTAGCTGCGCTTACAGGTAGACTGCATGCTGGTGCAGTTTCCATAGCTCACTTTTTAAAAGCCATTGCTCATTTCACTCTCTCATCTATAAACTTATGACCATCTGCACACTATTCATTATTGTTGTATATATTTATTCGTTGTTATTCTCTTGTATATCTTTGCACATTGTGCATATTGTAATGTACTTCAGATTTGTTTGTTGTTGTAATATGAAAATTGTATTTATTTTCTGAATGGAAATATTTGCCTGGTTCTGAAGCGATTGTAGCGAATAGCAGAAAAGTTTCTCTGCAAAATAATCTGTTTACTTCCACATTCATTCTTTCCTTCGCTTGTTGTTTGTCTAGAAGAACATTTTCTTTTTCTGTTCTCTTTCTTATTCTGCGATGGCTGATATTTCTGAACTGCGTCTTGTACCAAATCCTGGATGCAGTATGTATCTTGATTTTAAAGGAAAGGCATACAAATTGAAACCTACCGGCAAACAGAAGAAATATTGGAGATGTTCAAAAGTATGCGCTGAATGTACAGCATGTGTTGATTGTTATTAACAATTTACCTCATTTTGGTATAGGATAAAGAAAGCTGCGGGGTGCAGTGTGGACAGATTTAGAAATGACGGCCGTNACAAGTTGATCTTCAATTGTAGATAAAATGAGAAATGAAAACTGAATGTTGCAAAATAATTATTTAAAATGGAATTTAAAACTGTCAAATTCATTTCCGTTTGGTCTTGGGTTTGAGTTCAGTGCTTTGCGTTCAAGAGTTATTAGATGATGGGTGAAACAACTCTTAGTGCACATTCTATTGAACAGTATTTGCTTGCCTGATGTAATGACTCATCACAAGAAATTGATGAATCAAATATCAGATATGATCGTGAATCTGAAATTTTTTGCTTGCTGAAATTCTGAACTGGAAATGGGCTGTATTTTTCATATAGTTCAATATCAGTATTACTAATACTGGAATAAACGACATGTATATCAGAAAGCAGGAAGTAAAGTCCTATTGGGCATAAAGCTAGACATAAATGACTGAGCTAGAGAAATAAACCGGAATAGTGCAAAAGCTAAAAAAATTCAAGACTGCTAATTCTAGTTTCCCTTACTGCTGCGTTTAGCGTTAACTTCCTTTTGCAAAAGTGATTTAAAATAAAATCCAAAACCGTTAAATTCATTTTTCTTTTCTTCTTGTTGTGTTCAGTGCTTCACGTTCGAGAGTTTTTGCTAATGGAGAGTGACGAAATTCAGTTTGTGTGTGATGAGATGAGACGTTTAAGATTCTCCTTCGTCCTGGTACCAGCAGTTGTTTACACTTCATGTTTTCATGAACCACGTATAGCCTGATATTTTAAAAGTTTCACTCGAATTCGGAAGAACTAGGCGTCCCACTTGATCTGGTGACGTTTGTATGCGATTTCGAAACCGCCTTGATATCGGCCATTCAAGTCAATTTTCCCAACATCCGGGTACAAGGTTGTTTTTTCCATTTTTTCCAAGTTGTGCTTCAGCAGGTCGGCCGGCTTGGCTTAAAAACTGATTATATTATAAATCAGGAAGTTCGAAAAAAAGTAAAAATGCTAATGACATTAGCATTTTTGCCGGTAAACTTTGTACCCGCAATTTTCGAAATCTTAAATGTTGGGACGTCAGTCAAGTTGAGGCCTTGTTCAAGTATTTCCAGTGGGAGTGGCTTCCGGCCACTAAAATTCCGCTTTGAAATGTGCATGGTACGGCAGTGCGAACCAACAACTAACTATNATGCTCATCAGAAGTCATAAAATGTAAACGACCATCTTCCAACTGCAGATTTTTGTAAAGATTCACCAAAAACTAAAGTGACTGAAAAAACTGAACTGTAAAAGGAAACGCTGAATGCTTTGCAACAAGATTTATCTGTAATTATAAAAAACTGATGAATACTTTTATGATTTTGTCACCTGATGTTTCACTTATTTACTTTTCACAATGAAATGCTACTGGTTGTTTTTCAATTTCCTTAATATTTTGAAATCAAAACTTTTACCGCTGTTTCAATATCAATAAAACTCATTTCATCTTCAGCTTCCTGGATTACAAGTTAAAATGTCGACTAATAAATACCAAATAAACAAACAATCTGCTCGCTTATCCTTAATATCAAACGACAAAACTGCAGTCGTTGCAGCTTCTATTGAATTTTTGCTTTCCTTGAAGATAAATTTCACTCAAACAAGTAAAGTCAATACAAATAAATAAATAACATAATAACAGTAAACAGGCCATACCTGATAATACTCTGATTATCGGCAAGCAATTCTGAAATCAGCTTGATTTAACACTGTTTGCCATCAACATCAGCATTAATAAGCCTTCTTTTGTCTGCCTTTCGTATGCCTTTGCCTTTCCCTTGTTGTGGTCTTTCATGTTCAGGCCAGCGATTTAGTAGGCGGGTTGTTAGCGTAATACAATTATTATAACCAAAACATAATGGTTTGATTTCCAGTTAATCAAATGAAATGCATGGATACCTGGTACGTAAACTGCAATTCAAAATCAATCAACCAAAAAGTCCAACATCTCTGAAAATGCTGAAACGGAAAACTACATGCCATACAGTAAAAATTAAAAATCGTCAAGTTTAACTTTTACATACTGTAAGACTCAATGAATAAATTGAAAAAATCAGAATTTTTTTAATTTCAAAATTTTTATCGCTTATAATATTTTAGAAAACTTAAAACATACGCGCAAGTGCGCGGTTTGTGAACGACAACGGAAGAGAACAATGAAATCAGTTTCACCTATTTGCTTAAATAAATTTACATTACGATGAACTCTAAATCCATATTTTAAACCATGTTTACACACATAGTAATACATTTTCAATATGTCACATTGACAATATCTACTGCTGTTTTTGAGTTTCTCGAAAACCTGTTTGTGAACTTACAACGGAAATTTTAATAAATTACAAATACTTCCTCTATTTTCAAAGCATTTATTACTATATTGCAAATTGAGGTGTAGTTTCATTTCGATTATTTCCGGTGATAATTTAGTACGACATCTGTTTTGCGTTCAAATAATAATAATTAATTCTATACAGGAAACATGTTTCGTTCTTTTTTATAACTACATACAAAGCTTTTTAGAAAAAATAATGCGAAGAGAACAGCTAAAGCTTTCTTCGTTTCTGCAATTTTCCCCTCTGAATAGAAAGCAAGTATAATGACTTTCTCTAAATTCAAACAATCAAGAATATCTCGATGATAGCTGCTCATTTATAAACATCCCACTTATTACCGGAAAGGCAAATAACGATGATATTTAAAAAGTTGAATTCAATAATTTAATAGAAATATAATATAATATAATATCAAAATCATGAAATATTCATTAAAAGTAAACGTGAAATAAAGTCAATTTAAAATTTTGCTTAAAATTTCTGATGCAAATTTAAAATTTTAATGTTAACAGTGTTGCATCTACTGTGCGCTACACATGAACTGTTTCAGTCATTTTCACAATGAGAACAGTATCAAATATAATGTTTAAAGGCAAAACTTTGCAGGTGAATATCAACGTGGCCTACACGCTGATTGAAGTGCAATTAGCTCTTGTACTACTGGTAAAGAGTTGCTAGAAGCTGCCTTAGCTAAACTGTGCCTCTCAGATTGGGACATTTTTACCATGTTTGACAAAGAACGATCCAATGTTGAAAATAGTTCCATTGTATCATCCACCAATGACTTGCCCATTGATGAATAATCATGATTTTCTCAGCAGCGCTTATATTGATATTCTTCAAAATATGCTTGATAGAAAAATAATTTTATCGTATAAAAATTTGATTGAACTGATAGCAATAGTGCTCCATGAACGCTGTCAAAGATTGAACACGCAAGTGTTGGAGAACATCCCATTGCCAATTTGGGTCAGAGAAAAAAACCAAGTTGAGCAAGAAAAATAGAATGAAGATGTAGTGAAAAGCTCAATAAACATTCATTTTCTGATCGCTTCCAGTCCATGAAATTTTTCTTGACGAAACAGACAGAGCAGACAGGGCATTACATAAATGGAATGAATGCACAGCGAAATTCAAATTGAAAATTATGTAACAACCGAAACTACGGGTTCGGTCACTCGTGACTGTAATTTGCATATTGAAAGGCGGGAAAGTGAAACACGTCCGACAGTGCAACCTTAACCGCGTTACACTGGCTTCTGTCATGATAACAATCAATCGAAACTACATCAAGTAGTTTACTCAAGACTAATAAATAGTATGCCGGCGGCAATAAGACAAAGAACAACACTCAATATAGCACAAATACAGTAGCAGAATTCTGTACCAGAACAGACATGTAATATTGCATACAGGACATCGCTCGACACAACTGACTTACTCGTAATCTCAACATTTTTTCCCGATACACCGTTTGTCAGAACACCATTCCCTCCTATGCACACTGTTTGGCTCCAATTAATGCAAACATGATATTGAAAATATAATTATTATTATATTGGTACATGCACATTTACTTCAATTATTTTCACAGTGGAGTTTTCCATTTCAATAGACAAAAATGTCCAGTACAAGGCCAGGGTTTTGTAATTCATTCCATTCTCAGTCTAAAAATCTGAAGACGCAATTCCCCTGTGAAATCTGAAAATTCCCCTCTGAGAGGCGGGTAGGTTGAATTCATCCCCCACCCCTCCCCCCTACCTCCGGTTGAGAAACCCTGGTGTAACAAGAGATCAGGTACGCTAGTTCGCCGTAACGTTGCATCGCCTAGTTGAACTTTGCCCCACGAAGCAGTAATTAGCACAATAATTATAAGAATGTCAATAATAAGAACAATAAAAGTAACAATAAATAGCTTTAATTTGTAAAAAACAAAAATGCAACAAGAATACACACAAGCAAACACATAACATCACCAACAGTTGACTGAAAAAACCCAATAACATATAATTATGGGAAATAGCACCAAGTAATCGATTATGTTGTACGCCTCAAAATTACTCGCCACGGTAAATAGTCGTGCATTAAGCACGGAATATTTTTGCCTTCCAATCAGAGATGGGCCTCCTGCAACTGACTGCTCAATTTTGGCCATATTAAGCCCATGCTTCTTCTTGAGCGCATCAATAAATTTCCAGATTGATGGGTGGTGGCAGCCCATAGTGTTACTAAAAGCACGGTGCCATCCTTTGACAGAATTGTTCGTTCAGGCCATGTTGCTGGTAACCGCTTTGAAAACATTCCTTATAATGATTTGAAAATTAGTTGCTTGACGTAATAGCATAACAATACATTACGTAACATTGGATCTCTTCTAGTGTTTGATCAGTGACTTCACCAATTTGACAGTGGAATTTTTTCATTGTTTTTAGCTGTTTTTTGTTTTAAATATTTACTTTTCCATTTTGCACTTTGTAATATGATTTTAAAAACTTTCTATATGTTTTATTGTTATGGTAGCCAAATGAAGTTTAATTATTTTTTGAAAGCAATTTTTCTATAATGCTAACAAATACATCATAAGTGCTGGAGAGCGTTCAAATCAAAAATGAAGAGAAAAAGCGCTACACAGATCAAAATTGAGTCCACTTGATTCATCCGAAATAATTTTCCAGATTTTTATTTAAATAAAGCATGGAAAATAAACATTAGAAAGATGAAAGATAAAAAATTCTATTCCAAACTGGAAACATTTTCAGAGAAAAGTCATGCTGAAATCAGAGAAATATTTCGATGCTAAAATTCAACAATCACCATTGCTAGTTTTGGCTGACAACTGCAGTTGTGGACAATTTAATACATCTAAATTTTCCATTAGTCTTTAAACACATTACATTTGATAGCAACTAGTTGAAATATTTCAACAATTCCAAAATTACTTGGCCCACTCTGCAAAAATTTCAATTTCTAAAAGGATCCATGTTATGGATAAGTAATTTCAAACTTTGATAAAAACTAATAAAAGTTTCTATGAAAACAGTAGAAGTATTTAACGACAAAATGCTTATCACAATGCAAACTAGAAGTGGTAAAAAATAAATTTGTATGGCTTTGTTCAGAGAGAATGTAAATAAAAGCAGTAAAAATAAGCAGAAATAAAAACATAATAGAAAAATAGCCAATGATGGAAAATATCCATTCTACAAAAACAACATTTAAAAAAGCAAGTTAAGAAAATTATGAATTAAAAATCTGTCCAATATTAAAAATTAGAGCAAAAATATGTATAATTATATTAAACATTTAAATTTACTTTTTCAATTTTTTTTGCAAGCTTTATATTACAGTAAATTTGCTGTCATTTGCAGTTTTTATTAAATCTTGATTATTAGAATTTTACCGTACTTTTGTCAAGATCAATTTTAACTTTTATGCGATTCTTCTTATCAGTGTATATAAGTATTCTGATTCAGTTGTTATTACGTATTACTTATTTATTATTAAATGTTGATTATTTAGTTTATATGTAGATTGTTTTCAGTTTTTAATTAAATATTTTAACTCATAAGTAGAAATGATTTTTTACTAATTTAGTTGAAAATTACTTTCTTTGAATGTTACTGTTTTTTTCTGTTTATCAAATAATTTGTTTGAAAACTGCTTTATAGACAACATGGCAAGTCTTTTTGATATAAAAGAGCACTTGGTTGAATTATATGGACCTGTAGATATGGCTCTTGAAAGCAATCGTTTGTCCTCGTTTGCCAGTTGGCCATACACCTCAAAAGATAGATGTAATAAGCAGAATGTCAGTGTGATTATTACTATTTTGACAATTTATTTATTGAAGTTTACGAATTTCCTTTTAGTTGGCAAAAGCGGGGTTTTACCACGACCCTACAGATTCAGATGGAGATTGCGTAAGATGCTTTTTCTGTTTAAAGGAACTACACGATTGGGAACGCAATGACAATCCATGGTAAGTGTGGTTGTTTAAAAATTTCTTTCTTAATGCACTTATTTTTGTGGTTATGTTTTCTGTTATTCAGGGATGAACATGTAAGACACACCATAAAAAAGGGAAAACCATGCCCTTTCATAGAATTGGGCAAAGTAGAAGCGGAGCTAACGGTTGGGGAATTTTTTGAACTGACTAATAAACGACTGGATATTGTTTTTGAAAAGCTCAAGGAAGAAGTGCTGAAAACGTTTGATAATTATTAAGCACTTTTGCCTATTTACTTTACTTTTATTTTATTTTATTTTATTTTATTGATAGTGTTGAAACGAATTAATGCTTTCGCGTTTAAATATTAATGTGAATAAAATAAATTTGACTGTATGGTTTTTTTAGATTGCATTAAAGTAGGGTCAATTTTGATCTGAGTTGCGGTTTCTTCTTCATTTTTATTTGAAAGCTGTCGAGCACTTCTGATGTATTCATTAGCTTTATTTTTAAGTATTTTCGACCTAATGGAGCCAAAAGAAGTAATGTGCACTTAGCGACAATTTCAACAGCGATGCGGACGCTTTCTCAAATCATTATAAATCAAAATACGCTCCCACGATTTTCAGCTGAATTTGTTGCCTGTTCGAATTTGTCATTTAGACTTGATGTAAACTCCGGGTTATTGAATTTGTTTAGATTTGATGTAAACTTGGTGAAATTAATGCAACAGATCAGCAAAATAAACGATCCTATCTGATTCAGGATCCTCAACATTTGGTTATAATTGTAATACAAGGATTGCAACTTCAACGTTCAGTCAACCCACTAGTTTACAGAAAAATGAATTTAATACAATTTACACAAAATGTATAACCGCATGTGTTTATTGGTAAATAAATTTCTAGATTTTTATTTTATATTTAAATAAAACAGAAGGAAAAACGGAAAATAAACATTGCAAAGCTATAAGATAAAGAATTCTATTCCAAACTGAAAACATTTTCAGAGAAAAGTCAAGCTGAAATCAGAGAAATATTTCGATGCTAAAATTCAGCAATTATCACTATTAGTTTTGGCTGACAACTGCAGTTGTGGACAATTTATCACTTGCAGATACATTTTAAATATAAGCAGAAAAGTTTTAAGCAGTTTTTTATTGTTGTCTTTTTAAATGTAGAAGAATAAATTCAATGAAATAATGTATTAATAAATAAAAAGTAAAGCTGTTTTTATTGCTATTGTTCGTCCGCCATCGCATTGAAAACGCCGTAGTTCATCTCAACCCCTTCCACAACGTTCGCCTACAATTATTGCAAATGAACTTCAATAGCAACCTAACAGTAGTCACAACCAAATTTGCATAACGTTCATTTCTACTGATTAACAAGTATTTATCATTTCGTTAAACAAACATTATTCACGCCACACATAACCTGTAAAGCAAACAAATTAAAATTGTATGCAAATTTCAAATGAAACTACACCCCGCCTATGTTTGAAAAGATTACATTCTTCAATATATAAAAACATATCTTACCCAGCACTTAACGCACAAATAAATTGATTAAATGCCGTTCAACGCTGCTGTTAGTCAACATAGTCAATTTAACTGCAGCATTGTTAATGTAAAGGCAATTTTCAGACGGCCCGATTTGCATAAATGTCAAACACCAATTGCGTAGCAGACAAACATCGGTTTAAGTGCACTGGATATACTACTCAAAGATGAAATACAACATAATCTCGACATAATATAAACAATGAAGATTTCAAATTAAATTTTAAATTCAAATTTTAAATCAAATTTCAGTGCATGTCTAGTGTTGTGATATTGTTTTGTCGTTGTTTGTGATTGAAGGTGACATCATGTGACTTGTAATAGGTAGATGTTGATGCGCTGTTCGTAAACATCTGCATTCATTGGTAATTGATCGCATACAATCATATTACAATATTTTATTTGTGTTACTGTAGTTTTTTTAAGAAAGGGGTTTTATAAAGTTTCAGCATTATGGAATGTTCTGTCCTAAATGTTTTATTTTACTGTGCAAGTTTCATTGTTTAACCATCATCACTACTTTAGCACTTCATTGTGAAATCTATATAAACTTAATTATCATATGGTTAGTATACTGAATTTTGATAATTCTTCCATTATGCTAATTATAAATTTTAGTGGCATTCACGTATCATATTTTGAAATATAGGAAAAGCAGAAAAATTGTAGCAATCTGATTATCTGCTATATTATTATCATTGGATAAGTTATTTAAGGAAGATCATACAGCACGAATAAAATGTTATTAACTAAACAACCATTTACAAACCGAAATTTCAAATAATTTACAACTCAAGAGAAATTTCTAAGGCTTTCAAATAACATAATTGCATGAGAAAGCAGTGTGCATTTTAAATAAAGCAACAGGAATCAGAAAATAAAGCAGATAAAACTAGGAAAAGAGAAAAGTTACTTTAATATTAAAGCATGTTTGAAACATGGAATGATAGAGTTGATTGAGTCTGTTCTGAATTAAGTCTAACTAAGATGTGAAAACTTGTACCTGCTAAAGTCTGTTAGTCTTGTTGACTCCTCATATAGCTGACAAGCCCTTATGCAAATTGGTACTATGGCTGGTGCTGCCAGCTATTTGGCATTGAATCGCAGTGCATAATAGCGCAGAATAGCAATCAGCAATGAAACTCAGTGATCTGTTCACTTTGTATGAGTACACAAATCAATAAATCATCCATCAGTGCAATATGAACAACCGGACGTCTCCACTGCCCGTTGTAATAAAATAATTTTTATATTTATAATTATGGCAAAACATTATTATTATTGTCATTTATTATTAATCCATTTGTTTGAATACAACATATNATATTTGAAATGATTAATATCATGAAAAGCACAGTTTCATTTATGAAAACTTATTTTATGAAGAGAAGAATTAAAAATATTAAAACCAAAATCCTGAAATGTTTCAAAAAAATTAATATACGTGTTGCTGTCTAATGTACTGTTTAAAATTTGGGAAAAATTGTATCAGGAAAAATCAGCATATAGTAAAAATTTTCTGCTTTCAATATTACATGACATTTGCATAATGTTATGAAATATGCAAAATGAAAATGAATAAACGCATTTCATTCAAAAACTATTTCATACTTTTATATGCCAGCATTCAATTTTTGTTTGTTTGACTACACACCTTGTTAAACAAACATACTATTAATTTACAACAATTGAATTTCATTTAATTTATTCAATTTCCAAAATGAAGAAAAGAATTACAATTTAGTCATGACCGATGGAAGAATTTGAATAAATTTTGATTTTCAAAAAAAATTAATAAAATGTGCTACAGCTTAACAATTAAGCGGTTAAATAAACAAGAGCATTGTTACCGAGGATCGTTTATGCCTACTCTGACGTCACAGTACATCATCAGCCTCTAATTATTTCTAATCAAGCTCACAGAGGAAATAACAAAATGAAATTAATGAATTCCCAGAATATCAAATTATACGCACCATGCAAATTCATAAGTTACACTTTTTGATTAATATTTCATTTTCTTTCCTTTATGAAAATAAGTGTTTAAAGAAAGTAAAGCATCATTCTACTGCTTATGCATGTTGCAGAAATGTATTACTCGATATTGATATACATATCGATACTTGATAACAAAATTGTCAACAATTTCAAATTAATGTTTTATAAAATAAAAATGTTTTCAGAAAATATTCTGCAGGGGAGTTTCTTAAAGGTTTATAAAAAATTAAATGTTGCTTTAGAAATTAAGAGTATATAAATTAATTAAATGAAATAATTTGATAATAAATGAAAAATACTAATCGTTTTTACTGATATTCTTTATTCGTCAACGCAGAGAAAACGCCAATGCACTTGCACCTCACACCGTACGTCAACAACCATTTTAATTAAAGCCACGTAAGCAAAACGCATAGTAGGTGAATAAAAATTTGCATGCATTTTCTGCTAAACAACTAACTAGTAATGAGTCTAGGAAACAAAATTTACGCCATTGTTAACTTAAAATGACAACAACAGCAATATATGACATACAACTCAAAATATGAAATTTCATGATATTCTAAATTAACGGCTGTGTAAAATTTACAACTTTTCCATTTTGCCAGTTTTTGCGCCTTGAAGAATGACGCGTATTGTTGTGTTTGTTGTTTCAATTTTCAGATTTTATAAATTCTGTAATTTAATGGTACTTGCGAATCAACTTTCTCAAAGCAAGGTTATGCTTGCAAGAACAGCTGCGCTTCTGGCCGGATAGTGAAATATTCGACATCTACCTATTACAAGAAGCAAGATATCAACTTCAATCACAAACAACGACAAAACAATATCACAACACTAGACATGCACTTTCATCCTCCACAACAATACATCAACCTCTTCGTTCAGGGTTTGTATATATCACACAACTACCAAAAATTACATCGATTTATCTTTTTGGCGGTTTTGAAATCACGAATAATCAAATCCGTGAATNTACAACTCAAAATATGAAATTTCATAATATTCTAAATTAACGGCTGTGTAAAATTTACAACTTTTCCATTTTGCCAGTTTTTGCGCCTTGAAAAATGACGCGTATTGTTCTGTTTGTTGTTTCAATTTTCAGATTTTATAAATTCTGTAATTTAATGATACTTGCGAATCAACTTTTTGAAAGCAAGGTTATGCTTGCAAGAACAGCTGCGCTCCTGGCCGGATAGTGAAATATTCGACATCCACCTATTACAAGAACCATGATGTCACCTTCAATCACAAACAACGACAAAACAATATCACAACACTAGACATGCACTTTCATCCTCCACACCAAGACATTAACCTCTTCGTTCAGGGTTTGTATATATCACACAACTACCAAAAATTACATCGATTTATCTTTTTGGCGGTTTTGAAATCACGAATAATCAAATCCGTGAATGTTGAGGGCTAACTGTATTATACGCAACAACAGAACACCAAACAAAGTTGGCTTTCTATTAATGTTCCTCCATCACAGTATCTGATCCACCTTATCTCTTTGTTAACCCCGCATATGATTTGCCGTGATATAATCCTCGGCAGGCATGAAGCATGATTTGTTTTACAAAAAAAAGGCTTTGTAAAAATTAAATTCTTTGATTTCACACTGAAAACAGTTTTTCCAGAAAATACATAAATAAATTTCCCTTCTTTTTGTAATTCAAATTCCCGCTAATTTTTTTATTTTAGTTTTATTTTTTTTTAGAAAATTTTATTTTTCTCTTATGTTCCTTAATTTCGTCATGCCATTTCAGTCTTTCTGAGCACAATGATGCCTTCCAAATGCACCAGACTGGAAGAAGAATCCTATTAATGATATTGTTCTTTTGTAATTTTTACAGAGTTGTGAACAAAAGGAATGAAAGCCTCAGTAGCAAATGAAAAACCAATTTATGCTCCATGCTAGCCGACGAGGATAATTAGCAATCATCATATTTTGGAAAAGCATATGCAGTGCTAAAGCAAGTTAACGGGAACACCCTTGATGGAAGGAACTATATCCTAAAAATTTCTTAACATTCTGTTTCGTTTGGTAAAATGATTTCGAATTGCAATTGATCGTTTTTGATCTGCAATGTTGAACCATCGTAATACAAGAATTGCAACTTGAATATTTAGTCAACC
>JYDP01000217.1:0-51144 GCA_001447665.1 Trichinella zimbabwensis
GGACGCGGTGCACGTTAAAATTGTATTGCTCCGCAATGGAAAATAACCCGCCGCAGAGTAGTGGACGCGGTGCATGATAAAACTGTACTGCTCCGCAATGGAAAATAACCCGCCGCAGAGTAGTGGACGCGGTGCATGATAAAAGTGTATTGCTCCGCAATAGAACATAACCCGATGAACCGTATAAATTTGATGCATAAATATAGCGCTACTACAATATGTGAAATGTACATATTTATTCTGTAATGTTAGTAGCACAGTCACTGGGTGTCACAATTAATCTGCATACTTTTCCCTTGATATGGCTAGTGTTTCTGAATAGAGCACTGGATGTAGAATTGACAAGGTACTTACTTGAAAAAGTCCAAGAAAATAGTAGTCAACTTGGTTGAGTGCTCTCTTTGTGTGGTTATCCTCTATTATACGAACATCATTTTTTTGCAAACTATTAGTCGAAAGTCTTACAATTTTTTGTACATTATGTGACAGTAATTGTAACATAATGCAGTTGAACTGTTCTACGTGCTGATCTGACTGTTGGTCTTAGGTAATGATTGTCGTTTTCTTGAACATGATAGTTTATTGGTATAGTTGTTGGGACAAGGCAGAGTGAAACCGTGGTTACCTGTGAATAGTTTCCCACAATCTAGCAATATGTGAAAATGAATACATCTACCAATTTGTCAACAGTTTGGTGGCTGCTTCTTGATTCAAGATGTCCAGCGCTTGAACGTGCACAGTGCACAATCAATCAGTGTACAGCAATTGAAATACATCTGTTTCTCGAATTGGTTGTTGCCGTGCGTGCAGTTGGTGTCATAATTCGATATTTTGGCATATTGTTAAGAATACAGTGTGCAGTAGTAGTGCAAGGGATTTATCAGACTGTTACTATTTTCTTTGAAGGCTGATTACGGTATCCAGATGCCACTTTGCCAGTTTTCAAGTAGGAAACTCTGGTGACGACTGTTTGAGTGCGTGCAGTGACGACCAATATGGCAGTCCACTGTGAGTGCGAGCTAATTAATGTTTCAAGAGATTGTCTTTTTTCGTTGGCTGTGAAATTTGTTATAGAACCAACAGTCAGTCATTGAAATTGTGCAATATTGTTGTTCAGTTAGTTTCAGTTCCAAGCGTTCTCTATTGGAAAACATTGCTCGCTTGCACGGTATTCGAGAAGTGGTATGTCTGCACAGTTTGATGTTCCTATCTGCACTGAATGATGCCTGATCCTTGTGCAATACTCTTGCAAAGATAACATAGAAGATGAAAAGTTGAAAAAAAGCATAAAACCCAAAATTGTCAAAAATATATTCAAAATCACAACGTTACCTTATTCAAAAAGCATATAAATAAATATTTATTATTATTTTGAAGAAAACTGCTTGAAATGGTAATTTGATCAAAACTGTTTGTATGTGTGTGTGCGCGTGTGTCAGTGATCATCAGTCAATCAATGCAGCATCTGTGTTGTTGATTGGAAAGAAGTGAGAAATTTCTTGTTGTTGTTGTCGTTGTTGTTGTTGTTGAGCACATTGTATGTTTTGCTTTTGCGTAAGAATTGCCGCCGACAATGAAATTGCATCATTCGCATTTTCTTCATCTGCCACAGAGTGTTGGTTGATGTGGTGCATTCTTGCTTGCTTCATCGAAAAGCGAAGCCAATCATCGTCAGCCAAAGTAGAACAAGTACTATGAAAACTTTTACATCGGGAGTATCTGTGAAAATAATTCAACAAAAAAAATATATATATATACATAATAAATATTAACAACAACATTCACCAAATGAACAAACAAGCTAGAGCAAGGGTTGTTGTTGTTGTGGTGGTTTGCTTTGGTTAAACATTGCAGCAGCAGCAGCAGCACCAAAGAATGAATGCAATGTGTGTTGTTGCAAGCAGACATACACATGGGCAAAGAAAAAATATATAAAAGGAAAAAAAACAACTATTGGGTACAAAAGCAAAGGGGTAAAAATGAATGTTGCCACCATGCCTCCCATTCACGACAGCCTACCTGAAGCAGCAGCAGCAGCAGCAGCTGAGCTGTAGTAAAAGCCGCACCGCGGATATTTGAGACCGGTGACATTGACGGTCCAGTTGTGGTTCCAGCCGTAACAGTCCATTGCAAGTGCGTTTTGATGTTCCAACCAGCGTTGCAGTGGTCGAAAGTATTCGAGGAGTGGTTCCGCGGACAGATTGCTGATGTTGGTGGCGATGGTGCGCAAAGCGTCGGCAAAAGATGCGGTCGAACAAGCGGTGCGCAGCATGCGCTTCAACCGTTGGCCGGCGGATTTGCCGGCCATCGGGTTGCACTGATAAAGCGGACCTCGGTGACCAGCTTCGAGGCAAAGCGACTTTTGCAACTGAAACTGCAGCACGTTGGCAATGAACAGCCTGAGCAAGGGTTCGTTGTTGGCGATGTGGTGCTCAGATGCGGCGTGGAACGAGCTCAGATTTTCACCCCATCCGCTGTCCACGAGCAAACCCTGGTACTGGTACTTCACTAGCCACCATTGGTTGTTGAGGTCGGCGGCTGGGATTGCACCGCTGAACACGCGCCAACGATACAAGTCCGCAGCGTAGGCGAACGGCAACGAGGCGAGCTTGTGCAGGGCGGTGAAGTACAAAAAATTCACACCCTCTTTCGTCTCGAACGACGATCCACGTTCGAATGGCGCCTCTCGAATCAGGCCTATCTCGCGTAGCTGCAGCGGGGCTGTGGCCGTCAAAACAACCATGTTGATTATCGCTTCACGCAAGCCTGACTTGTCGTTTTCCCTAAATTTCAGACGTTGGTCGGCACAAATCATTGAACACTCCACTTGGCCAACTTGTTGAAAAGTGGTCAGAAAATCTCTGGCCAAATATGTACCACAGCAGCTCTTGAACGCGTAGTCGATTCTGTTGAAAAAGTCCGCACTTTCAGCCTGGCATTCCATATTGTTGTGGTCGTCACGCTTGCGATGCACAACGGAATTGTTCCAAAATTGTGCTGTCAGTGGAAGTAGACCGATTTTGAGAAAAAACTTTTCCGCCATTCTGAAATCAAATCATCGAAAAAGAGAGTGTGAGAGAGAACAAATATTTTATATTTGAATTGAATCAAATTTTTTTACTTCAACAAATATTCAACAGTGCAGTTGTTGGTCAGTCGCTCGTCAGACCATGCACTGGCGGTGCTGATCTTGGGATACGGCATCGAATTTGCATACAACGGCAACCAATTCGAGGCGAACATGTCGCCGAACAGATGCACTGGCACTGCGGACGTGTTGAACGTGCCCGGATAGCGCGTGTAAAGCACGCGACGTACGTACGTGTGCATCTGCTCGTACAGTGGCAGAATTTTGTTCCACAACGATTCCACTGTTCGTTCCAAATTTGCATCTCGATACAAAGAGCGCCAAACGGCGCCCAGGTCCTCGAAATGGTTTCGCCTAGCTATGGCATTGTTGATGGCCGTGTGCCGCTGCAGCGACGGACCAATTGCCGAGCCGATGGTTTCGTGCCAACGTTGCCAGACGTATTTCAGAACCGACGGATCCGCTGATTTGGCCATCAATTCCACGAGGTCAGGTTCCAGGAAGAGCCGATCGCCGGGGCGTTGGCCGCAGTTGGCGGTGTCGGTGGCGCAGATGAATGCCGTGCTGTGCAAGGTGCGCAAGTCTGCCGAAACACTGGCCAACGCCTTCGCTTGGATTTCTTCAATTTGCAAGCCGGACCTGGCGATCCGTTCCAACAGATTGACCACCTCTTTCTCAGTGGCCAACAATGAAAAATTGAAATTACTGGCCACCACCCGAGTAGCTTGTTCAGCGTCGAACAATCGTTTCACAACTTCCGCTTCAACGTACAGCTTTCGGTTGTGATCAACCATGTTGGTCAAGAAGAGCCACCGTTTTCTGGCCTGATCTTCGTATATGCTTTGAGCTGTCTGTTCGTAGCTTGCCAGATAACTTTGCGCTCGGATCAATTCCTGTTCGACGGCAGTTGCATCGTTGTCCATCGTCATTCCACACCTCGGAATTGGTAGAGTTGCTTGGACAGCCGGAGGCCATTGTTCACCCCAACCGAAACATTCATTGTCCTTCTCTTGCAACCAGCTAACAATTGGCTGATAATACTCGAACAGCGGCTCGACGGACAGTTGGCTAATGTTCAACAGTTGTTCGAGTGTTTCGTACCACGGTGACGAATTGGCCGGCTTCATGAGCGCTTTCAATAGCCGGCCGACAGTTTTACTGTTCGACAAATCGCACCGGTGCAAAGGTCCCCTGTGAGCAGCCGCGTTGCAAAATGCTTTGTACAGTTGAAATTTCAAAATGGTCGCCACAAAATTGCCTGCCATTGGCCCGTGATTGGAAATACGCCATTCCGCCGCCGCATCCAAACCAGAATACCGATGACCAGTCGGTGGTATGATACCTTGATAGGCGGTGCGCAGTTGCCACCAGGCTTCGTCCAACTCCTCCAAGCTGATTGTACCATTGAACACTTTCCACCTGTACAAGTCGATCACATAGCCAGTTGGCAAAGGAACAATGTCGCTCACAATTGCTTTGTACAAATAATTCATGTCAGCCATGTTTTTTGAAACATCATCTTCACTGATGTTCAGCAGACCAATTCGACTGAGGTGTGCAGGTGTGCCGATGGACAGTGCCACAGCGTCGGATATTGCTTGGAAAAATCCAATACCAGTATCGTGCCTGAAAATCGACGGCTGCTCAGCGCAAGTCATGTAATGATGCAGGCGGGCCATTTGCCGGTGCGCTTCAACTAGTCCGTCAACTGAAACATCCGTGCACATGTAAATAGCATATTGGACGCCATTTGAAAAATCATGAGCCAAAGGTCGACAATCTTTTGGCGTGCTGTTCGTCGTGGTCTGTTCAAGCACGGAAATATTCCAAAATGCATCGTTCATTGCAGGAAAGCCTAGACTTTCGTAAAATGATTCAGCCATTCTACAAAGGTTTTGAAAATATTAAATCAAGTTCATTTTTCACCGCACATAAAAATAAATAAATAAATAAATAAATAAACAAATATATATATCATGAGTTAATAAGAGAAGCTGACGAGTGAACTTACTTGAACAAATAGTGCGCAGTGTAATTTCGAGAAATCATCTCCTCAGTTACATTCAGTAACGAAAGTTCCGGATACGGCAATGAATAATGATAATTCAAATGATCAGCGCAGTTTTGGTCAGGCAAATATGAACCAAAAAGATGAGCTGGTATGCTTGAATTTGGAAATTTGTCTGGAAAACGTGTGATCAACAATCGTCGAACGTGAGCGTGAATCCGCTCGTACAACGGCAACATTCGATACCAAAGCTGTTGCAAGTGTTGTTCAAAATTGTCCCTTTCAAACCACGACTGCCACCAATAGCCCATGTCAACATATCCGGCTCTGTTGCTTGCCAAATTTGTCAGCTGAACGTAGTGTTTGAAAAGCGGCTTCATTTCTGCACCAATTTTTTCATGCCAACGTTCCCAAATTGTATACATTTGAGTGTAATCGTTGCAATTGGTCAACAATCGATCATCAGCTGAAGTTGATTGTAAATTCGACCATTTTATCAAATTGCTACTACTACTGTGCAGTGGAAAAAAGTAGATTGTGTCGTAAATTTTGCGCATTGAATTCAACAAAATTCTCAAACCATTTTCAGCCATGTACATGCCACGATCTTTGATTGCAAACAGTTGTCGTATTGTGAACGGATTTTTTATCAGATTCAATTTGAAATTTGCACTAGTATTCGCTTGTTGTTCGTAAAACGTGTCACTTTCCAATTCAACTTGTTCAAGTGCAACTCTGCTTCTCTGATCAGTGACGTCGGTTTTGTAGATCCACCGTGCCCAAGCCAAACGGCCATTGATCCACTGAGAATGTTTTTCGAATGAGTTCAAAAATTCGTTCACTTTGGCAGTTTCAGCGTCGACCGGATCCACTGGCAAAAGTCGCTCACAACGCGGCTGTGGTAGACTGTCGTTGATCTCGGCAGGCCACTGGTATCCCCAACCGAAACAGTCGCCAGTATTTTCTTTCTTCAGCCATTGCAACAACGGTTGAAAATATTCGAGCAAAGCAGCCGTCGACACCGTAGAATTTCCCGTCAAACTGTTCAACAAAGTCGACAAATTTCTACCAGACGGAAAAACGAGTGCATTTTGCAGCGTTCGACCAACATGTTCACCGTGATGCAAATTACACCGATGCAACAGGCCTTTGTAATTTTGACGATCGCAGAGCGACTTGAACACTTGGAAATGCGCCACACCGGCTAGGAAACTGTCCACCGTCGACTGGGCCAAAAAAACGTGCGCGTTTGCGCCGGGATCAAAGTCCGCCTGTTGTCGTTCCACCGGGGCAGAGATGCCCTGGTATTTGTACCTGGCATCCCACCAAGAACGCTGCCAGACGGCAGGGTTGGTGTCCGCGAGCTGCGCACGCCACCGACTGACGGCTGAATAATACGGCAGCGATGCGACGGTTCTCAACGCCTGGAACAGTAGAACTTGGAGTTCGTCTTCGATCGTGTGGTTCCAGTTGGTCGGTATCATGTCGGTGGATTTGAGGTAGTTCAAATTTTCCGCCCACAATCTGGCCAACAAACTGACCACATCTCCGACGTTGGAGTTGCTGCCGGTCCAGGTCGACAGTGGCTGTTCAGAGAGCATGATCAAATGGTGCACTCTGGCAAGTGTACTGTGCGAAGATAGAAATTGTCGAACGTCCACTTTGGAGCAGACGCCAATTCTGTACTGGTGGTCATCGCTGCGCAATCGCCACACGGCAGGTCGACAAAGCATTCGTTTTTCAATCGTCTGATTTTTCTTCTGCTCGAAAATCGACCTCTGCCAAAATTGATCGGTCAAATTGTCCAATCCAACTTTTCGAAACAGCAATTCCGCCTGCTTGAACATACCAATGACGGTGAAATTTTTAGTCTTCAACGAATGCTCGAGCTGACCAATCCATTGAACAGTGGTGAAATTGACGTTCAACAACAAACTCGACCAATCCTCAGCAAACATACTGCCGAGCAAATGGGCCGGTATCGACGAGCTGGCGTTGAAACTGTCACGATAATTGACCAACAATTTCCTTCTCACGTACGTGTGCAAGTGTTCATACAACGGCAACAGTTCAACGGTCAGTTTTTCAAGATGATCCAATTGGTGGTGGTGGTGGTGGTGATCAGTTTTGGCAGTCCACTTTTTTTCCAATTCCACTTTTCTCTTCAACAAAACGTACTCCTTGTACAAAGGGAACATTTGTTTGCCGACCGTATCACGCCACTGCTTCCACACATACGTCAACGTTGCCACATCCACAGAAGAACGTGATACCAAATTCATCAAATCCGGAATCAAATACCATCTTTCTTCTTGGGTGTCGTCGGTACCGTTTGGCAGGCGATGCTGACCACTGCCTGCCCCCTGACTCCGAATGAAAGCATCATCTCCAATTGAAGCCATTTTCAAAAGTAGCTCGTTCATGAGTTGAATATCGTCGTCGTCGGTGGGCGTATCCGGATGCAAAATCATGTCGACCATTTCCAAATCGGTCGGTTCGAACAACAGCGAATAGTTCATAGTTGCCAATTGACGAGCCTGATCTCTCAACACCAAAGCCCTCTCTGTGGTGCAGTTCAACAGCCGCTGGAGCAGAGTTTCATTTGCAGCGTCAGTCCAGTGTTTCCAATGTGCCCGATCAATTTCTAGTTGCAGTGAATTGGTGAGCATTTGAAACTTTTCCACAAACTTCTTCAACTTCAATAGCTCGAGTTCCACTTTGTCTGGCGGCTGAAATGCACCACATCGAGGCTTCATCAGCGTGCTCTGCACTGGCTCCGGCCAGCGATGCCCCCAGCCGAAGCATTCGTTTTTGTTCTCTTCGCGGAGCCAGTCCATCAGAGGTTGAAAATATTCCTTCAACGGTTCAACGGAGAGGTTCGCTTCACCGGTCACCAGTTGCAACGCTTCTCGCCATTGTCTAGAAGAGCCCAGTTTGAGCATCAGGGCCAACTTTTTGCCGGCCACGGTGCTGTTGTGCAAGTCGCACCGGTGCAATGGTTCGCTGCCGTTGTTGTGACCAGCAAACCGGCACAGCGCTTTGTAGAGCTGAAACTGCAGCACGTGCGCGATGAAATAACGAATGTACGGAGTTGAAGAGGCGACGTGGAACTTGGCACCGGGGTCGAAAGAGTCTGGTGGACGTTCGACGGCGGGCAGTATTCCTTGGTTTTCGTGGCGCAATTGCCACCAGGCTCGGTTCCACTGGTCAACAGTGTAGACGCCTCGGAACACGTTCCACCGCCACAGGTCGACCAGGTAGCCGAACGGCAAAAAGGCCACCTTTTCCAGCGCTTGTTTGAGCAAAAAGTTCACATCCAAGTGAGCATCGTCGACCGGGCCCGTGTAAAGACCGACCAAACGCAAGTGCGAGGGTGTGGCGACGGACAAGGCAATGGTGTCGCCGATCGCTTCGTGAAAGCCGGGATTGGCGCCGGATCGGAACACGCTGGGCTGATCGGCGTACTGCATGAAATAGTGCACGTGGCCCATTTCGTGGTGGGCGACGATGAAGTCGGCCATGGTCACTTGGGTGCACATTTTGATCCGAAAATCGTCCGGCCAGAACATGTCCCAAGCTGAGGCGTGGCAGATGAAATTTCGACCGTCGTCCGGTCGTTGGAAGTAGGACTTTTGCCAGAACGTTCGGGTCATGTTCGGCAAACCGACGCTGGAGAAGAACGATTCAGCTAGGCGAAACATCCGCTCCGGTGTGAAGTGTTGTCGGCGCATCTCTTCGCTGACGTCCACTTGTGGTGCTTCGGAATAGGGTGCGACCAGCGGGAACAAATTCACCCAACTTTCTGCCCAGACGTTGCCGAACAAGTGAGCCGGAATTGCCGTACCGTTGAACTGGCCCGGATACAAGTATCGCAGGCGTCTGCGCACGTAGGCGTGCAATTGTTCGTACAAGGGCAAGAGTTGTTGCCACATCGAAGCCAGCTCTTCCTTCAAGTAGTCATTTTCGTACTGTGCGCGCCAGTAGTCGCCGACGTCGTCGTAACCAATCGCTCGGGCTCCTCTGTTGCCCAACTGTACAGCCCTTTGGAAATGAGCCCGCATCGGACGGCCAACGACGTCGTGCCATGCTTGCCAAGCGTAAAGCAGCGTCTTGTAGTCGTGGCAGTTGGCGAACAAATTCGTCAACTCCGGATTCAAGCTCCACATGCGCTTGCAGTCCGGCCTGGAATGAAACGGCCGCCAAGAGCATATTCGCCCCCTGCTGAACGTGCTCGTCATGCTGGCAATCAGACGATTCAGCTCCGCAGTTTCGGTTGCACTCAACTGTAACGTTCTCGAACGCACCAGACGAATCATACGAGCCAGTCGTTCGTCGTCCACCATGGGCAGGTAGACTTCGGCTCTGGCACGGCGCGCAGCTTCGCCAACAACTGCCACCTTGTTGGCCATGGATTCGGTCATTCTGATTAGGTTGTACTCGGTGATGTTGGTCGCGTAGTCCCACCAACGAGAACGTACCTCGCGTTCCAAGGCCAACTGTTTCACCTCGTAAGAATTGTAAAATTGTTCAGCTTTGAAATTTTGATTGGTCGGCAAAAAATCTCCACACCGAGGCTTCTGCAATTGAGCAACATCAACAGCTTGCTTGTTATTCCAACCGTAACATTCGTGCGCTTTTTCGTTCTCTCGTTTCAACCAGTCGTGCAACGGTTCAAAAAATTCCAACATGCCCTCTGCACTGAGCAACGCCTTTTTGCTGACCAATTTCAACGCCTCTTGCCAAGGTTTGGTGGCGCCGAGTTGCATCACACTGGACAGTTGACGGCCCAACAACAATGGATTGGAGTCCAAGTTGCAAAGGTGCAACGGTCCGGTATGATTGGCCGCTTGGCAAACTCCTTTGAACAGTTGAAACGAGAGCACAGTGCCGATCAGGTTGGCATATGCAGGCTGGACAGCGAATATTGACCAGTGGTTGGTTCCGTGGAGGTCCAAACTTGCCGACGGCATCGGTCGACCAATGCCCGTATAGTCGTACCTGTATATTGACCAGTGGACGTTCATCGTTTTGGCGTTGATGGTGCCGTCGAAGATGGCCTTTTGCCAGTGGTTCAAGGCGAAATAATACGGTATCGACGGCAGCATTGTCAACGCCACGCGCAGAAGATAGTTCAACTGCACAAGTTGGTGGTGGGTGACGTCGAAACGCGTGCTGTTGTCGTCGAACAACAGGCCCAGACGTTCCAATGAGGCGGGATTCAAAGCGAACAACGCCAACGTGTTGCCAATAGCTTCCATGAATCCCGGACCAGCTTGACGTCTAAACGTCAACGGCTTGTCTCGGTAGTGCATGAAATATTGCACACGACCGAGCAGACGAAACGCCTCGAGCAACTGCTTGGTCGACACCTCACCGCCGCACATGGTCACACGGTGCATGTCGTTTTCGTGAAATTCCCACGCAGTCGGTATGCAAGAAGTTTGGGATGAATTGTCCTGGCGTTGAAAAGTGGACAATGTCCACAACGAGTCCGGAACTTTGACAAAGCCAGCAGATTGGAGCCAACTGTCCGCCAGGCGGAACAACGATTGAACAGTGTAGTTGAGTGTTGCCAGCGAGCCGGTGACGTCGGTGGTGGGCACAAATTTGTACGGTACGGTCAAGTCGAACAGCGCATCCCAACGTTCGGCCCAAAGATCGCCCAACAAATGAGCTTCGATGACCGAAGCCGGCAGACGGGAGGTGCCGTAATGGGCGATCAATTTGCGACGCACGTAAGCGTGCAAATGTTCAAAAATTGGCAACGTCGACTGGTACAACTGCAACAAGTCGGTCTGCAACAACGGCCTTTCGTAAATCGACTCCATGTAGGAGTAGTAATTTGCATAGTCGACATTGCGGGCACCTTGATTAGCAAGATTGACAAATTCGACAAATTGATTTTCCAAAATCGGCTGCACCGACGATCCCCAACTATACCACAATGGGAACAGTGTGTCGTAGGTTCGATTGTTGGAGAAAAGTGTGATCAAATTTGGATACAAAACAACGGGATGTTGGCAACGAGCAACGGTTGTCTTGTTTTCACAAGCAAACGACCGACTATAGCCGGTGAGCATCAGTTCGGGCAGTTCGACGAAGCGCTTCTTGCTCTTGTCCAAAACAACATCCCAAATTCCAAAATCCACCGCCGCTTGGGCTGATATCAGACGCAACTGACGCACCGTTTCCAAGCTGACGTTCTTGGGTAAATTTGCTAGAAATTTCAAAGCGCCTGAACGCGCGTCCAACTGATGCTTGATCATCTTGACACCGGTCGAGCGGAATTGTTCCAAAAGTTCCTTGCTCAACTCCAAACGATACTGGAACAACTGCACCGTGTAGAGATCTTGCAATTGGCCCGCATCCCGATCGTACTTGGCCAACCATTCTTCCACTTCTTCCAACGAAGCTCTCTGTGCTGATGGCGTCGTCGTCTTCTTTGTTTTTTAAATCAAAATTATAATATAAAATAGCAACGCTTTTTTTTGTCACTTTCAAATTTTTAAACTGTTTAAAAATCTATCTCAATATTTAATGATGATGTGGAAAAAGTTTTCGCTAGCAAATTTGAAATTTGGAACAATTGAATAAATGACGTCAGAGATCATTTTTCAATAATTAACAACATACATACATGCACACACACACAGATATTGCTACTCAATCTCGGCCAAAATTTACTAATTTAGCAATGAAATAATATATATATATATTTATTTAAATAAAGAAAAAAAATTGGCAAATTTTTACCTGATCAGTTTCGAAGGAAATTCTGAAATGTGCAAGCAATAGTAGCAATAGTAGTAGTAGTTGTTGTAGTGAAAGCGTTGATTTGAATATCGAAATGAAGAACACCGGCATGTTGATACACAGCAGAAGATGAAAATGGTGAAAATAGAAAAATTAAAATATATACCAACAGGGGAAAATTAGCAGCAGTGAATAATAACGTGCGTCCGCATGTCGCTTGTTACATAAATGAAATTCGACAACCAATAACAAATCTCGATGACAGCTAACGAGCAGTGCCAAAAAAGTCAATTCATCAAAAGAGGACAGCCGCTGTTCAAATCGGCACCTGTCAACTTGATTGAGCAACACACAAGCTTGCTTGGTGGCAATTTATTATCAATTTCATCCTTCTTCATTGCTAAATCACGACGATAACGCACGGCAATATCAACGCTTGCACAATTTATCAAATCTCTAAGATCAGCAAACACAAAACAAACAAACAAACAAACAAACGAACGAGAAATAATCCAAATTTTTATATCAAAATTACTATTCTGTTTGCATAAGTTGCAATTACTTTAATGATATTGTTTGAAATTATTAATCTTCTTTTCATCATTGTCAACAATTCAATCATAAATAAATTAAAGCATCGTTTAAAATTCTTTGCTTTCTCCTTTCAAACACAACAACACTCAATCATCATAAAAATGGACAAACTGCGCTAGTTAAGCCATTGAATCAATTGTCGCAAATTTCTCAAATGTCAAATTATCACGCCGTCAAAAGAGACGGGCAATGATGATTTAAACGAAATAAAACATTACATGTTTACGGTAAACGCTTCTGAGCAAAAGTGTCGTCGAAGAAAAAAAAAAAATTATTTCAACCAACACTAAGGCAAACTGAATCGATGAGCTCTAAGCAACAATCATCGTTTATAAAACAATTATCAAAAATTGACATTGCTCGATTGATCAATTAATTAATTAATTAATTCCCTTGATTTTGTAAAATTTTACAAGAAAATATTTTTTAAAAAAAGTCTTTATTCCAAATATCTAATTCAAATTTCAATCTCTAATCAACGTTAAATCAGTTTTTTTTTAAAAATCAATTGAAAGAGAAATTTTATAAGCTAAAATTAATTCGACTAAAATTATTACTATCGATCTAGTGAAAAAGTTAAAATTGACAAATTCATTTAAGCTGAGAAAAGTAAAAATCAACAAATCAAATTCATGTTGATCAACTATGCAGAATAAAGAAAATCTAAGCTAAACTGTTGCCGCAATTACTTGAAACAAATTACCAAAAATTAGCATAAATCATTCAAATTCAATTAATACGGATCCTTCTTCAACCGCTTTGCCAGCTTCACAATTTACTGCTTTCACCTAAATTTTGTTTATAAGCAACAATCATTGAAAATAAATCATTTACAACATTAGACCATTTCCACAGTATGCAGCTAGCAAGCAGTCCACAACCATATTGTTGTTAGTCAATAGTTTTTATGATAAATGTTAGTAAATTTGCAAACAACTTTTAACAAGCACTGTACCCTACTACTACTACTACTACTACTAAAATCTGAATGAACTATTTCCTATCAATATACACCAGATCAATTATTCAATTGAACACGCAAAAAGCAAATCAGCATAGCATTGCAGGGTTGATGATAAAAATAAACAAACAAAAATGCATACCTTCCCAGATTTGGGTGCTAATAAACTATTTTGCATTTTCATTGCTTCGATCACGCACGTCTCCTGACATTCCGATACTGACTGTCCCACCTTAACGCTGACCGATTTGATCATGCCAGGCATTGGCGCCACAATCACATTGCTCAGATCAACCTAACAGAAAAAGAAAATACTAAATCATTACAGCAGTTTTTTCCACTTTCTCATACATGTTTCATTATTCAAATTTTAATCTCAACTCAATTCTGCAATGCAACACAATGCTGTTCATTTCATCCACGTTGTAAAATTTTAAAGCTAAAATCAATCGAGTAGAAATTTCATTGCTTACTTTTTTCGGCTCTGGCATGTATTTGTAATATTTCTGCGCGGTGGAGGTAGTCACATTCAAATCATACTTGAACAAATAAAACATTTGCATTTAAATCAAATCAAATCAAATCGAAAAAAAAACAACTAACCGGACAGCCTTTGTATAACAAAGATATTCTGCCGGCTGTATCACAACTTTTTATCTAGGAGAAAAAAATAAATTCAATGCAAAATGTGTAAGAAATTTACAAAAAAGCAAAGTACCTGAACATTGCAAGGCTTTCCATTGACTTTCAAATTCAAAACTGTGTTACAAAAATTAATAGGCCCTTCAATATGAACTTTTTTGCCATCAAGTGTTACCTAGAGATGATCGTTAACAAATTAATCTTGACAATCATTGCTATTCTACAAAACTGTACAAAATCACATACTGTACAATTGTCGGGGATGATTTCTACACCGCTGATTTTGTGCTGCGACGCTTCACGATCAATATGTGGCACTTTAACGAACAGCAACTGCTCGCTCATGGATTGCGTATTTTGTGAAAAATCTTGCCTTCAAAAAAAAAAACATATATTAAAAAGGAAAATATATAATTTATAGCTCAAATTTGATACTGGACACTGTTCAAAAAATTAACAGCACGATGACGGTGGTGAGTAAAAAGGGCAGCAGCAATGGCCGCAATACTGAGAGTCTCTTCTTCATTCAAACGCACACCATGGAAACCCTCAGGATAGGTCTCGAAAAGATATTTTGTAGTTATATTTCCTGACCTGTAACGGTCTTCTGACATTATGTCGCGAAGAAGGGGAATATTATTCGTCACACCTAAGCAATAATGAAAATCCCAATTTTTTTTTAACTTCGAAAAAGAATAAATATAATATTAAAAGCCCACGTGTAAAATCTTACCTCGAATTACATATTCATCAAGAGCATCTCGCATCAAATTGATTGTCTCTATTCGATCATTAGCATAAGCTATGAGCTGAAAATGATTAATCAGTAGAAAAAAGAATTGATGCAATGATTATCAGCTAACTTTGCAAATAAGTGGATCATAATAAATGCTAATTTCACTTCCTTCATAAATTCCACTGTCACAACGAATGCCGTTCAATCGCAAAGGCTCTTCGTAGCGGGTCAGTCTACCGACGGATGGAAGTCCGAATGATTTGTAAGGATCTTCAGCATAAACACGACATTCCAATGCCCAGCCACGAATCGGAATATCGGATTGTTTCAAATTTAATTTGTGACCTACAGTAAGAGTTGAGCTTCATCAAAACAAAAAACAACGATTTATTTCGCATACCGTAAGCAATTCGGATCATCTGCTGAACAATATCAACACCA
Organism: Trichinella zimbabwensis; assembly: GCA_001447665.1. NCBI lineage: Eukaryota > Metazoa > Nematoda > Enoplea > Trichinellida > Trichinellidae > Trichinella > Trichinella zimbabwensis. Next base: position 15,224 of record JYDP01000217.1, read on the forward strand.
GTGACTGCTTCTGTTATGGGATGTTCAACCTAAATTTAAAAAAAAAATTAATTTTCCATTTAAAATTTATCATTATCATCTCACCTGCAGACGGGTGTTCATCTCGAGGAAGTAGAAATTACGTTTCGAATCGACCAGAAATTCAACCGTACCTGCTGAATCATAGCCAACTGCTAGAGCAAGAGCACAAGCTTCGTCACCCATTTTTTTTCTCATCTCCGGTGGGACGAATGGACTGCATAAAATAATATGCATAAAGCAAAGAATACTGTTGCTTTCTCTGCGTTCTTACAACATTAAAAAAAACCTACCTGGGAGATTCTTCAATTACTTTTTGATTTCGTCTTTGAATTGAACATTCCCGTTCATTTAACCAAATAGCATTACCATGCTTGTCACATAGCACCTGACAGAATTAATTGAAAAATTACACAATTAAAACCAAAGAAAAAACATTTATTTACCTGCATTTCAATATGTCGCGGATTATCAATGTACTTTTCCACTAGCATGCGATCATCACCAAAACTGCTCGCTGCTTCTTGTTGAGATAGTCGGAACCCTTCTCGTGCTTCTTTATCATTCCAAGCAATTCTCATTCCCTTACCACCACCGCCAGCAGATGCTTTAATCATAACCGGATATCCTATTTCATTAGCTACTTTAACGCACATTTCCGCATCCTGAAAGCAAAAAATAATTATCAATAATATACGAAAGGTTTATTTCAATTAAATTACCTTTATTTCACCATCAAAACCGGGTATCATGCTTACTTTCGCTTCGGTTGCTATGCGTTTGCTTTGAATTTTGTCACCCATGGCAAGAATTGCTTTCGAATTTGGACCAATGAATACACCACCAGCTTCGGTAAGCAATCTTGCAAATTCGGTATTCTCTGACAAAAATCCATAACCTGGATGCACCTGAAAAAAGCAAATTAAAAATGTAATAAATGGAAAAAATTTTGTCAAACAGAGTTCATTTACCGCTTCGGCACCGGTATCTTTGACCGCCTGCAATATTTTATCCATTCGCAGATAGCTGTCTCTGGTTGGAGCCGGACCAATGCAAATAGCCTCGTCGGCCATTTGTACATGCAACTAAAAATTCAAATTTTCAAAAAAAATAAAATATTAATAAACAAATTTTCCACATACCGCCAACGAGTCGACATCGCTGTGCACGGCAACAGTTTTGATGCCCATCGCTTTGCATGTTTTTATCACACGGCATGCAATTTCACCTCGATTTGCTATTAAAATTTTTTCAAATTTCTACAAAAAATAATAACATATATAAACTGAGAAATTTTTATTGCATCTAATGATTTTATTGAAAATGTTTAAATCTAAAAAATAGATTTCAAGAAAACTATAAATATACATAAAAATAGATGAAATTTTTTTTATCACTCAACTTGTAATTATTATTAACAGTGACGCAAAAAAACATGATTTAAAAATTGCAAATATTATTATTATTCAATGTCGTATCAATTTCAACGTGAAAAATTGAACTGAATCAACTGATAAATTTATTAGTGGAGAAAAAATTTTTTGAAACAAAAACGTCGAAGATTCAATTTTCAATTTTGAAATGGCAAAGTTGCAAAAACCAGTTTCTCCACATTCCTCATTGATAAAGTGAAGTTGATTTGAAAAATTCAAACAACCGCAGGACAGCTGCAGCAAAATTGACTCTCAAAAAATGTTCGTGCATTTATCAAACAATTCTGGGCAAATGTTCTTAAACTAATTTTTAAAAGTTCTACATTGTGATGATATTGTTATAATATTTTTCTGAACAATATACAGCGAAAGTTCAATTTCACAATTCAAAGTTATACTGTAAAAGCATAAATGACAAATTGAATTTTATGGATTTAATTTTTCAAATTTTGCAAATTTACATACAAAACAATGAAAAATTATCATACTGTGAAAATGTAAAATAATACAATGAAGAAAAAAAATATATTTTAAACCAATATACACAATATTGAATAAGAATTTTAATAAAAAAATAAAAATATCAAAATAGTCAAATATTATTTTTTTTTAATAATAATATAATCAAATAAAAAAAGAAGAAAACCTTCTCTTCAGGATTGATTGGATCCAAAACGTACATAGACCGATCAGATGCAAAGCATCGTCGCAAAATGTAATTGCACACATATAGACGTGACTTGAACACAAGCATCGCCATTTTCCATTCAAATGCCACTTTTTACTGAGCAACGGCAACTTGACAGTGATAAAAATATAACATATACCGTAATTTAAAAAAATTCAAGATATTTAATAAAATTTTGCCGATTTTTTTCATTAAAAAAATATATGCATTTTTTGTAAAACATGTTTTTTTAATCATTGTATTCAACTTGTGAATAAATTGGTTTTAATTATACGGCTAAAACAATTAATTTTGAAATAAAAAATGATTTTAGAAACTTTTTCGAAAGAGATTACTTGAACAGAGTTTGTTTGAAATTTTCACTTGCTAATAGATAACAAGAAAAATAAATCGTGAAAAATCCGTTTTGTTCTCTATTTTCCTTCGTACGGTTTGCTTGATCTGCAATAAATTATTCTTAGTGTTTTTTTGTTGCTGAAATTTGAGCATATTGCATTTCCACTCATTTCATACATTTATCTCATTCAACTTTCTACGCCAAGCTTATTATTGCTTACTAAGTTTGTTCGATGCAAATATTTTTCAATTATATGGACAAGCATGGATTTATTAATCACACCCGATGAATATATACATTCCCGGAACAGTTTTCGTAATAATTTTAATTTTACAATTTAAAGACAACTACTGTGTGTGTAACTATTTGAGACTACTGTCAATCATTCACGTCGTAAACGTCAATCATTACTTAATTAATAAAAGCAGAGAATGAAAAATGACATTTTGAGAAAAAGGCCAACTGTTTTCTAAATTTTCACTTCTACAAATGAATAAAAAATCTGTCTAAAGCACTAATAATTTTTCCTCTAATTGAGAAGCTTCTTATGTTCCCCAACTAATAAACCGTACAGCTATTTAATTTATCCCAATACCGTCACTTCTCTCAAAAACAATTTACAGGTTACTTGTGCAATTTAAATACAAGCATAAAGAATGCGAAACAACCCACCAATTTGCTTATTCCAATAGATCTTTTACAGTGAATGTGATGCACAGGCATAAATCAGATACTTCGAATTAAGCTTTGTTTAATGTTGTTCAAATTTGAATTTAATTTATGAATATGTGTTTTCATTGCTATCAATTGAAATTTACACACCGACATGTTATTTCTATTTACATAAATCAGCTAAAAATAAACTGCTAAACTTTTAGTTTTTGATAGCTTTTGCGGTTATGATTGTTATTAAGAAATTATGACATTGTCAAATAGTTCTTTTTAAAAACAGTTCATTTTATTATTTTTATATTATTGAAAATCTGTTTCATTTGCAATTTATGATCATTAACAGCTGTTTTCTGAAACATTTTAATCATCTGAACTACCATATAAAACTCGAACATGATTACTTTTTGAGACTATGATATAGGATTATTTATATTGCATTAGAAAATATATTTCTTTTAGCATTTATACATTTGTTCTTTCAACATTTTAAACTAAAGCAAAACTTATTTACATCGCTATATTGCGAGTTTAATCTTTGTACTATTCATAAGAATAATGCAGTGCAGTTCTAACAATATTGCATTTAGTAAAATCTGTCTACAGAATTTATATTTCAAGCAAAAATACTTGATTTAATTATTTTTTCTTGAAATTTTTTTGAATAATTTATTTAAAGTTGAACGTGCATTTCTTGTTTACATACAGTATGTTTCTTCAGGTTGATCCATACAAACCTATTGATTTCCCATGGTGGATCAGCATTCTGTCTGCTGACCTTGATGTATCCATTCAATATGGCCAGCACAAACCATTCGTTTAATAGTTAAAAGTTGTATGTGCATTTTTCAGATCTGCATCATCTGCAGTGCTTTGTTACTGAAAATTCGGATAATATGAATGATTTGATTAAATTTACAAATATTTTTTTTTATAGGTGAAATGGATGATCCTAATCGTTGCCAAACGGTATTTACGCACGAAGAAGCTCGCCGACTGGAAACCTTGGACAGGTCGGAATATTTTGACTTTTTAGTAGAAATAAGCATAAATAAGAAAAGAAAAAATAAGCATAAAATGTTCATTTCTGTTAATATTTTCTTTATGTAAATATTTTTTATCATTAGCATGCGTATTCATCACGTTTGCATTCATCATCTGCAGCAGTTTTGAGTTCAGTATTGAAACAAATAGTTACTTGATTTCTTTTATCTAAGATATTTTTGTTTAATAAAAGTTTTACATTAAATGAAAAAATTGCTATTAGAAAAAGAATAAGTAAGAAGGCGATTCATAGATAACAAATCAGTTTTATTTTCCCATATTTGTGGTAATTATCTGGTCTGAGATAACTGCTTTCTTTTCTCAAATGGGGTTCATAAATGTGCACATATGGCGAACAGAGGGATTTTCTGGTAAACATGTCAAGGACAACCTCAATCATTTATTCCGTTAGCAACAATGTGTTTTTCTTGAACTGCGACCATTAATGCGCAGATTTGTTTTTCCTGAAATTTGATTCATTCAATGAGGCAGTTTTTGATTTCAAATTCAGGAAGATAATACACATTCGTTATGTTAGTTTAGTTTAAATTGGATAAAAATTACGATTTCTGAAAATTTTCAATATTTTAGTTTATAAAGAATATTTGTTTCTCAAAAGAAAGTGTAGTGCAAACTGTATGCATGGAAAGGCTAAAGCAGATCAGTCAAATATTTGCAGAATGCCAAATGCAATTTTGTGCAAATTAAAGATTTCGCCGATACTTTTGCATGTGCACTATGATGATATGTTAATGCATGTTACAAGTAATATTTCAAACAGATCTGCATGTTGCACATGAGATCATTCCTTTTATTTTTAAGGTTTGTTATTTGCAAATGATGATGATTATTGATAATCCATGCATAATGTGCATAATTCTTACGCAACTGAAGAAAATTATTTACTATTATTAATCTTTGTTAAATTATGTGAATATTATTAATAATGAAATTTTAAATAAATCTTCCCTTCGTCGGGATGCATATGAAAAATGTATTACTGTATGTGATACTCAAGATAACTTTTGACTTTTTATTTATGAATATGCATATTCTATGTCACTTGTTTATTACCATTCTGCAACTGACATAGCTTTAAGATGGGGTATATGGACGTGAAGGTTATGAATTGAATAACAATTTATATTTGCAGTGTTACCTTTGTTTTTATTAGAGATGGGCTTATTATTGAATCATTTAAGTTATCATTATGATGCATTTTTTATATTTCAGCACAGAATTTGGCTGCCTTAATCTTGTACACCCAGAGAAGATTTTTGAGAGGCGATTGGTTATTAAAGTAGGGTCTGAAAATTTTTAAACAATTGTTTTTTTTTTGAAATTGATCTTTTATAGGCATTAAAGTTTTACGAACAAAGACTTGAAGAAATTCAACGTTCAACCGATGCTGCGGTTGAAACGGACAATCGATTTCTTTGTGAAGTATTGCTCAAATTGGGTCATCTGAATTTATTGATTCATGATTTTGTTAAAGGTTTAGATTTGATGATATTTTATTTATTTAATTTTTGATGCATTGCGTATTTTTAGCATTGTCAGCCTATCAGCGTTTTTATGAAAGCAAAGCAGAATATTGGAAGGTTGGTGTTTTACTCTTTTTTACATAGAAAATTGTACTGTTTTATCTATAGGATGCTGCATTTTTATATGGTCTGGGATTAGTGTATTTTCACTTTAATATGCACAAAAGGTATGGTAGATTTATTATTTTTCCTTTGACTTACAGTAAGACTGTTTTTAGCGCCACGGAAATTTTTCAACGTCTTCTTTATCTGTTTCCAAATTTTTGCAAAGCAGCGGAAGTAAATATTCGTTTGGGTTTGGCTTTCAAAGCGTTGCACAGTTTTGATTTAGCAATCAAAGTAATTTCAAATAATTATAAATAAAAAGTTAATTATGAATTTTTTTTTATAGAATTTGAGACTCGCTTTCGTTGATCCAAATCCCACTATATTTTCCAAAGCAGAAAGTAGAACTACATCCAATATTAAATATTTCAGATTTTTATTTAAAGAATTTTTGTATTTTCAGTTCGTTTTCACATAGCTCACTGTATAGAGTTAAAGGTTAGTATTCAAGATAATTTTATTTTTTTTTAAATATAATATTAATTCTTTTTTTTTTCAGGGTGATTTGAAAAAAGCACATTCTGAATATCAGTCACTGTTGCAATCTTCTCAGGTAGTGTCCCCAGTACTGAGAGCATCATTGTTGCGCCAGTTGGGTGAGATGTTGTTTTTTTTTATTATTATTCTGCTTTTGACCGCAGTTCGTTTCATCTTTTAGGTTGGCTTTTTTTTCGTGAAGAAAGCTTTGGTGATAAAGCACACCGAATAAGCGTGGCTATTAATTGTTTACAGCAATCTTTGAAAGCAGATCCTACATCTGGTCGAAGTCATTATTACTTAGGAAGGTATTTATTCATTTTTCTTTAAAGCGTAATAAATTTATTAAATTATTAAATTAATTATTTGAACATTTAATGAAATTATTACTGAATTGTATTGTAATTTTAACTGATGTTTTTATTTGGTTTTTAGATGCTTCTCAGCAGCAGGACGCGCCCATGAGGCATTCCTATCATATAGACATTCCATAGATAAAAATGAATCCAACGCTGATATTTGGTGCTCAATTGGGTAACGCTTATTATTTTGTTTTCTGATTTTTTAATTGAAAAATTATGAATAATGATTTGATTGTTTAGAAAAGTTAGTTATTGATGCAAAACTTATTTTCAGAGTTCTTTACCAACAACAGCAGCAATCGTTTGATGCTTTGCAAGCATTTGTATGTGCAATTCAGCTTGATGATTCCTTGTCGCCGGCGTGGATTGATCTTGGCCTTTTGTACGAGCAATATTTTCAGCTAAACGATGCTTTGAAGTGTTATAAAAATGCTCTCAAATTGAAATCCAGTTCGTATTGAATTGCTTTTTTCTTCCTGTTTATGCAATTTTCAGGCATTATTTTTCAGAAATTAACCAAGCTCTGTTTGATCGAATTGAATTTTTGGAGACACAATTGAAAACAAGACCCAAAGCTTCTGTGGAAGGCGAAAGCAGGTAAAACTGATGAAAATCATAAATTGTAATATTTTGCTTTGAATTTTTTTTTCTTCTAGCAAAAGTGCACTTCTGTTACCCAATATTGAAGATGTATCCCGTTTACCGATTCCGGCACAACTTCTGGATCGTCAAAATGGATATCAGAGAGTAATTTTATAAAATTATTGCAAAGTTATTTTAAATTTCTTTTCACAAATTATTATTGTTATTATAGCAAAGAATTGACATGTATTTGAAAGGAAGTTTGATTGGTATTGGTTTGAATGAGGTAATTTTTTCATTACCTTTTTTCTACATTATGCACATCTGCAAAAGTTTGATTTAGAGTGAAGATGGCGCTATTCCTTCCCTCAATTCTCAGCAGATGCAGATGATGCATATTTTATCGCAAAATCAGGTATTATTATTAATTTGATTCTCATAATAACTGTGTAATAATAATAATAATAATATAATTATTGTTTGAATTTAATTTGAACAGTTTCCCCTTCATTCAAAAATCAGCGCCAATTTTTATAGTCTTTATTGAACCCTCATCAAATGTTGACTCTTCGCCAGTTGCAAGAAACACACGCGCTTACTCAACATTTTCAGCAACAACGGGAACAACAACGAGATGAGGAGGTTGAAAGAGAATTTATGTGCAAACATATTTTAACATCTTTTCTTAAGGACAATGTACCGAGATCTCAGGAGACTGTGAACGTGGATCCAATTACAAGCACTGAAATTAGCATGCGCACATCTCCTTTAAGTGACTTGCCACAAGTTACCCAAGAAGATTTGCAAGCTTTTCTCGGTTTTACTGATCAAGAAGACTTGACAAACAGCTGTCTTGAGCCGGATAATAGAAATAAATCTCGTATAGACAAAAATGACCCTATTATACCGACAAATATGTTATTTTCAACTCCTGTTACAATTCAGGTAATTTTCAAATTTTATTTATTCAAATTTTTACAGTGTCAATATAATGTTCTTTTTTTTAGGATTCTGTGAATTCTGATAGACCAGCCTTTCTTGCTGAACCTCCTCCATCATGTTTAAGTCTCACCGCCCCTTTAAACGTCCCCTGTACCATTTCTAGTAGTGAAATATTCCAGATATGTAAGCAGCGCAACTTGGGCAGATGCAAATCAGTGTATGAGGAGAATGTGTTGCCTCCTCAACCACCGACGTGTAATAGAAATTTGCCTAAAGAGAGGGTATGCGTTATTATTGTTTTTTAAAATTTTAAATTTCATATTATTGTTTAAAATTTTAATGCAAACTTAACAGCAGTAAGTAAGTATCTTTGTTTGAATCAAAAGGGAAAATATTAATTTATAATTGATACAAATGATTATTATTGTTATTAATGAAAACTTCATTTCTATGTAGTTAGTTTTTTTTTTTAATTTTAGTTATTACTGACCACTCCATGTACTGTTGTTGATACGAAAAAAGATGCATCATCGTTAGAATTGCAACGCTTCTGCTATCAGCAGCCAATTGTATTGATTCGCGGTTTGACTTCAGCGTTGAAAATGGACCTGAGTCTTTTTTCTACAAAAACCATCGTAGCTGAAGCTGCTAATCAACAAGTGGAATTGCGTACCCAATATTTGCAAGCATCCGATGTCAACGTCGATTCGCAGGGTAATGTCACTTGGCAGTGTGGAAGTCAACCATCCTATACTACAGTGGGAAAATATGCCGCTTATCAGCTTCAGTCTTTCCAAAATGCACTGAAAGTAGTAGATGTTTAAGCATTTGTTTTAAAATGCATCTGCTTTGGCATGCAATTTGAGTTGTTTAAGGATGATAAAGAGAAGATGAAACGTGAGGGTGATTTAGAATGCAATTATTCGAAACGGAAAAAAGATGTTGCACTGAAAAAAGTAGTAAAGTTTGGAACGAACGTAGATTTGTCCGACGAACGAAAATGGCATCTTCAACTCAAAGTACAAATGAGAAATATATGGTAATTTGAATTTCCATTTTTGAAAATTATTTTGAATTTACAGGAATTGAACAAATTACCCTCTTTTTGTCGCGTCTACTCTAGCTGCAACCTTTTATCACATCTTGGTCACGTTGTGCTTGGTATGAACACTGTACAACTTTATATGAAAGTATGTTTTTAATTTTTGTTTTTTTTTATTTATACAATGCAGTACAGATTTGGTTGAATAAATTAATTAATCAATTGATCATTTCTTTTAGGTACCCGGCGCTAGAACTCCTGGTCATCAAGAGAATAACAATTTTGCTGGTGTTAATATTAACATTGGCCCTGGTGAATGTGAATGGTTTGCCGTTCCTTATGAATACTGGGATGCTGTGAAGACAATTTGCGAGAAGTGATTAATTTATTATTTTTTTTCAAGCATGCTTTTTTATTTATGAAAAATCATGACAATTGAAAATATATTTAGTAATAAATGTGATTTTTTGCGTGGTTCATGGTGGCCATCGTTGGAAGATTTGTATGAAAATAATATACCATTATATCGTTTCACGCAAAAAGCTGGCGATGTTGTTTGGATAGGAGAGGGAACTGTTCATTGGGTACATTCAACAGTAAGTGGAATATATAATTGTTGTATATAATACATGTGTACATGTGTTTTCTTTGCTAATATATATATTTTTTTTTAATGAAATTTAACGAAATGTTTTAGGGTTGGTGTAATAATATTGCCTGGAATGTTGGCCCATTGACTGCATCACAATATCAACTCGCAATTGAACGTTATGAATTCAACAAGTTGAATAGTTACAAGTCGTTGGTGCCTTTGATTCATCTATCTTGGCAACTTGCTCGCAATATCCGATTCAGCGATAAGACATTATTCGAAATGGTTCGGTAAGATTGAAAAGCAATTTTAATTTTATTGGAAATATTTCTTATGTGTATTCATTTTTTAGAAAAACACTTATCCAATCTATTGCATATTGTCAGATTGTTGTGGATTATGTTTGTGAACGACTGAGAAAAGAGTTGAAACATCATCCGCGTACTGAAGGAGAGAATTCTCATTATTGTTGTGTTTGTGAGGTATAACACTACCTATTATCATTATTATTTAAAGTTAAAATGTTGTTAATAATTTTTGTCATATGATATTCATAAAATTATATATGTGTTTTTTTTTTCAACAGGTTGAAGTATTTAATATTCTTTTTGTATTGCCAAGTGAAGATAAATATGTTGTGTATTGCTTGAATTGTGCTTTGAAACACGAGATGAATTTGAAATCATTCTACGTGCTCAATCAATATAATATGGATGAACTTGCGGCAGTTTTGGACCAATTTACGTTGGTTGGGGTAAGCAAAATTTTTCAAACGTGAAGATATTTTGCGTATGTTTCTTTTCATTGCTTATTTGCATAAAATTTCAACTCAAAAATAATAATTATTGCTTGAAAAATGATGGAATTTTGGCTATATAAAGTTTTTAATTGCTTTATTTTTAAAATGAAGATTTAATAATTTGTTGTCGTCTTATTTAGAAGAAAACTGGAATGATATGTTGAAGTTCCAGATATTGGCTTCTTGTCCTAATCAAAACCTTTATCCCAACTGCAGTAAAGTGATTTTCCATTCTGTTCAACTGTGTAACATCACATAATTTATTTAATCTGCGATCATTTCTTTTCCACTTCGTTGTTCATATTTTATGCTTGCCTTCTGTTTTAATTAATCTTCAAATCTAGTCCAAATTTCGAAATTGTTCCTCAATTTCAATTTCATAATCATATACAGTAAATGTTCTGTATGTATGTATGTATATAAATTTTATTTTATGGTTGTGATTTTATCATTTGAAAAGTCCGCTTTTTCTTTATTTTTACTCTTATTTATCGAGTAAAAGTAAAGAGTTATATTTTTAAGAGAAACCTCTGTTGGTAAGTATTATTTGTTTTAGTACTTTTTTTTGTTCATTGTTTTACCTCATATTATACAGTATACCTCATTTGCAAACGGATGTGTTATGATTTGATTATGTAAATGTTTGCTTGTATTTCATTTTGAATATTTGTTTTGTTCAGACATTGAGACATTGTTCATTCAATGTTACCTGGCCACAGCACTCGTCATTTTTCAAAGGTTACTGTCCTTTTCCGTTGTTTCCATTTTTGCGCAGGTTACAATAAAAATATTACAAAAGAATTATTAATTGCTATTGCAATTCATAAAAAAAAAAAGAAAGAGGAAAACCAAAAGTCAAATTACGTCCAATAGCCTGTTTTTTTCTTTTTCACTGCTTTATATTTAAATTTCATCAAACCCGATGCTTAATAAACGAAGGTGTGGAAAAAAGCATGGTTTGTATTTTAAGCATATTGTGTTGTTTGTGGTTCAGTTTGTTTGTTTGTTTGTTTGTTTTTTTGAAATTTAACATTGCGTCATGCAATTGGTTCTGCTTTTAATCTGTCCAATTTGACACGGATGATATTGGCGCCTTGCAAAGTGGAAAAGTAATATTGGACGAAATCGACCAACCTCTCGGTGCCTGTTAGCGGCTTGGTCAACTCAGGCCAAGCGTTACATTGACGACACTTTCGTTTTGCTCCATTTGAAACGTGAAGCTATTTCTACAAGCGTTCTCCACATTTGAATATTATCATTCTTACAATCATGTCGCTCAGGCGGTGCTGTTCTTCCAACTCTGGATATCATCATTGTACAATTGTGTTGTTATTTTTCACAGCATTGTTTTTCACTATCAACGCTCAGAAATCTGTCTCTATAAAAAGTATGTTTTTTTTTATTTAATTTAAATAATCACGTAAATGTTTTTCATTTTCGATTATTTATCGAGTAATCATTATATATATATGTGTGTGTTGTTTCATATAGATGGTTTTCAAAAGTAATTTTCAAATTATTATATACATAAAATAAATTGTTCAAATTAAAATTGAATCATTTAAACAAAATGAAAATTTAAATGAAGCATTTAAAATCCTCTATTGTATTTATATTGTTGAGAGTTGAAGAATTTAGATATCCAATTGTAATTGTTTAAGAAAAAAAAAATTTTTTTTTTTAAATGAATCACTAGTGAGTGATAGTTGTAGTTGGTTGTGATTGTTGTTTTGGCTTTGGATAATTGTTGATTTGAATACAGTATGTATGTTTTGGTTGTGGGTTGCGTTGTACAATTGCTGAATGTTGGAAATCATCTATAAATGTGCATTGTTCAGGTTTGAAGTCAAGCATACTTCCGGATGGTGTCAAGGTGAATCGATTGCGGGTCGGTGGCATTGGTGAGGTTGTGAATCGATGCTTTTTGCGTTGTCGAAATTGCGTTGTCACCAATGTCGTCGCTGTGGAACGTCAGCTTTTTCTCAGTGAAGCTGCCTGCTTGCATCGATGCTTGGAATTGAAATATGCCAACGGTGAACGTTGTACAGCCGTTCTTTACATGCGCTATTTCAGCGTGTGCGATTTGTACACACCGGCCGGCTTGACACCGTCTACGGCGAAACGTGTTCGATTTATTGGCTACAATTATTACGAACTTGATCCTGACTGTGGTGTCAGTAAGTAAATTTTAATTATTCATTGTTTATGGTATTTCATAATTTCATATTTATAGATGATCAAATGCCACTTTTACGTTTATCTCAAAAACTGTTCCAAGATGCTTCTGTTCTACCCTCTATTGATGGTAATTTTTATTTTAGTAAATATTAAACACACACACACATATATATATGTATGTATGTTACTGTTGTTATTTTAATAGGACGATGCCCGAATACTACACGTGTAATTTTTGAACGTTTCGAAGCTACCCAATCCAAAGCTAGCCATTACATCTCCCAGTCTTGTAATAGCGAAGAAGAATGTTTAACTAATTGTCAAAATTTTCGGGTAATTGTTGTTTGGCTTGAAATATAGTTTGAGTTTATAGCTTGAAAAAAAAACATACATCTAGGCAATTGACGATTCCTTTATATTTTGTTATTCGGCTGATTTTGTACCAGAAGCGAAGTTGTGTCGATTGTACTTAGGTCCTGGTATAGATGTGGTTCGACATTCACAAAATCACGTCATGCATCGCAATTCCAGTGTCATTCATTTTCGTAGTATCTGTATTCAAGGTATTTTTATAATATAATTGTTAAATTGATTGTTTCACATTGTTGACATTTTGATGTTGTAATTTTAAGATCGTGCTGCTTCGTATTGTCGTGTAGGAGCAGCGATTGATCGAGCGTCGAACAAAATTCTCGTTTTGGATCCACATCTTCGACAAGTTCCAGAGCAGGCAAGCAGTTTTGAAAATTGCTTAGAGCGCTGTTTGATATCCAAAGAGATTGCTGACTTTACTTGCTTGTCAGCTATGTACATCCCATTGGTAAATAATAACAAATGCACACTTCTTGTTATTAATTATTTTTGTGCTTATTGAGAAAAAAACAATTATTTTAAATTGTAAACTGTTTTCAGGATTTAGAATTCAATTGCATTTTGAATGAAGGAAGCCATTTTACACATCCAGAACATTTTTACGATTCATCTACTCTTCCATCAGAATATGCAAGCTTCGATGACTGTATGGCTACCACATGGGGAAACCGACTTGGATATAATCGTTTTTAGATTTTATTTACTGTTATGTTGAACCAGTCGTTTTTCTCATTACACTTATAAATTAAATAAATCATTTTATCACAGTGTGAAATTTGAATTTGAATATCCAAAGCGCAGCCTATTTTGAACAATATTTGAAGAATATATCAAGTTCATTTTGTAAACAGTTTATTTCAAACGGCGCAAATTATAATAATTTTGAAAAGTTCAATTGAATAAAAACATGAATTGTTTAATTTACATAATTTAACATTTAAACGAATGCAATAAATGATCGAATGTAAAACATATGCAAACTAAAAGTTGAAATATAAACAGTATTTTTTTTTATGTAATGAATATTTTTTACCTTTTCAATGATGATATATCACTTTTACACATTAATTCATTTTGGTATACTGTAATTACAGTTAGAATGTTTGTTTTGTTTTGTGAAAAGTTTGCCGGCAAAAGTTTTTTCTTTGTTTTTGATACTTGAATGAAAGAAGGTAATTAAATAATTTTTTTTTAATAAAATGTTTTATAAATTCAGTTAAATTGTTCATTTATAAGTGATTGAATTGATTTTTATTAATGAAACAAAGTACAATAATTTTGTATATTTCAGGTATAAATATGGAAGTTAAAAATCGCTTGTGAAGATCAACTATCAATTGTATGCGACATTGACGATGTAAAATAGCATTGACAAAATGATGTGAATGTTAATTGTCAATTTTATTTTTCTGCTAATGTTAAACTGCGATGAGGAATCGTTGCACTGATTCGTTTTCCATTTCTGGTTCCACGCATTCGTCTTTCTTCCGCACATAGCCATCATAACAATGACAAAAGTGATCTACACCACAATAGCTGTAAGGCACACCGCACGGAAGCGTTATTGAACATCGTTTGCCAGCGGCTTAAATAAAGTAAGTTAATTTTGAAATCATTCGTTCGCTGTGCATCTGCTGAGATTAATTTGAGTAAGGTTTTCAGTTTTTGGTTTTGGTCAATTTCAGATTGATAGCAATAGGAAATTATTTTAAAAACTAATTCGCAAAGTAGAACATCTACTTTACAAATGCAAATTGCTGTTAAAATCTACTTTTTATATTGAAAAAAAAAATTTCTTCTGGCAGTGGTTAGTTTTTTTTTTCATTCAGCTACAGTAATTCTTACGGGAATTTATTTTCAATTGCTAGGTGGGAAAAGTTTTAGATTAAAATAATTTTCATTACAGTATGTGATAATCAGTGTTAAATAAATCATTGTTTGACTTCGTTTATAAGTATGTTGAGTTTTTCTCTCAAAGTTTTGAAATAGATGGCTTTTTTTCATCTATTTGACACTGGTATATTTGTAATGGTAATAATTAATTTATAATAACACTTACTCGGAAGACATCGATCGATGATCAAAATGAAACCAGATTTGCATGCACAATAGTTGTTCACACATTGTCCATTCGGATCTTGGCAATGAGCGTCGTTTTTGCATTTTGAACTGAATTTCAATACTTAAAAAGAAGAAAGAACTTTGGAAATCATCGTTATGAATTTATGGTGATGAATTTTCATACGTGGAACGCATTTATCTTGCGAAGCTACATAGCCTGGCATGCACTGACAAAACCCTTTCAAGCACATCGCATTTTCAATTGGACAAGTGTTTTTGCAAAGTACTAGATTTACTGGTGTCACAGACGTGCTTGGAAAAAAGCCAAGTGAATAAACATCACCTGACTGTCCAACAGTATCAACAGTTGGTATTGTCATTTCACTCAATTCTGTAGTACATGTATCATTCTTCATCACATAACCGGCTTTACAGACGCATATTCTTTTTTCATTGCATACAGAATGAACAACATTATAGCATTGTTTACCGCGTAGAAAGCAGGCATTTCCTAATCCTAAAAGTGTTACAATTGTATATTTTTTTTATAAAATTTTCACATTAGAATTTCAATTTCAACCTGGTACACATTTTTCTCCTTCCTTCTTGTAGCCATAATCACATTCACAAACCGAACGTTCATTACAATGACTATGCTTTACATAGCATGGATTATCCGCAGAACAGTTTGATCCAAGTTCTGTAAGGCAAATTTGATTTCAATTTTTGAAACATTTTCCTATTGTCATAAATAATTAATTAATTATGTAAGAAGATTTGGACAATTTATTGATGCTTTTCACTTCTGTCATTGTTTTCGTTTTTTCTAAATATTTCTTACTCGATTGCTCTCTGGCCCGTTTGGCATTGCGTTGTAGCCAACGGTTGAACATCGCCTTGACAGTATTGGAATCCCAAGCATTGCCGAGAGTCGGATGTTTGGCCAAGTTGTCAGTTTGTCGTCGGTGATAATTTTCCACAAGCAGATGTTCTGTACGATTTATCAACAGTCGACTGCTGGAGGAGCTGAATTTCAAGCATCTTTTCAGACCAACTTGTCTGTAGCCTTGGGCGCATACACATCTGGATGATTTCAGTTCGCATATACTACCAGCTAAACCTTGACACGGCTTTCCTGGTGTTGTACATGGTGAATTTAGCTCTGGAAAGTGAAAACAAAAGCAAAGAATAGTGAAAGATGAATGAATAATTTTTTTAAAAAAAATTCTGTTTATGCTTGAAATATTGCTGGTCAGTTGAAGTGAAATTTTATTTACCCGGATAACATTGGTTGTCCATTTGGAAAAAGTTGGGCAGACATCGACATTTGCCAGCATAAGCATCACAATAGGAATGGTCGATTATCGAGCATATTTCATTGGATACAGGATTGCAAGCCAAATGAAGACTGTGCGCTTCAATTTGGCTATCGCTGATGTTGAAGTGGATAAAAAGCAAAACCAACACTGTCCCCAATGAATGCATGGTAAAAACTGTAGAACTGAATACGTGCAGAGCGGCAGGTGAATATTGTAATGATCAATCCAATCAATGGCCATGATTTTGCTTTTGGTCGTCACGCCCAGTTGAATGGCCAACAAGGACGACGAAAAGAGTTTCGAGCAGAGAATTTCACTGTGCCTTCGCATGACCGAGCTTGTAACAAGTTCGCAATTGTTGTCTAGGAAAAGTTTTCCAACAATACTGTATTACTTGGGTCACTGTATATATTCACAGTTGGCATTTTCAATCTTTTGATTGGTCTTGTTTACTTGAAAATCTTTATCTACTGTATTTATTGTAGTGAACGTCGAATTCAAAGCATGATTGTGAACAAAATATTTTATTATTGTAATTTTAAAATTGTTAAAATGTAATTTATTTTTTGTTATTGTAAAAGTTGGAATGAAATGACGCGTTGTGGTTCAATTCAACGTTGAATACGTTTAGTTGTGTTGGATAAATTGAGATGAGATGAATGGTTTTTTGTTTTTTGTTTTTTTATATTTAAATTTGTGAATAATAATTTAATTCAACGCTTAAAATGAAGTTGCATAACGCTAGCATTTTGTTTTGTTAATAATCATTGTGTGTGTGCAATGAAAGAAAATGAGAGGTGAATTTTCTCAAAAGATGAACAGAATTAATAGTTGATTTCTCGCTATGTTTAGTAAGACAGCTGTTTCACTTCCGCTGTCTATTTATATATATATATATATATATATACTAATGGTAGTGGTTATTATTATTTTTAATATTTTTTTTTGCTTGCTTGCATATTTGATTATATTTTTTTCTTAACGTTTAATATTGTTATTCTAATTGTTGAATGTTGAACATGTCTGTTTTGTCGTTTAGTGATGAAAATGATGATGCATCCACCATTCGATGAGGTAAATTGAACGGGGCTACATGGCTTTTCATGGTTGGCGGCGTTTTTAGCATTAAAAAACAAATATGATTGTACAGCAGTAGTGACAGTGGAATTTCAACAGAGATGTGATACAAAAAAAAAAGAAGAAACGATTAATATGCTAATGGATGTTTTGGAAGAGAGAAAGAAAGAATGAGTGAAGAGAGAACGAGAAGGAGGCAGAGATGGAGTGAGTGAATGAATGAGTGAGAAAGAAAGAAAGAGAGAGAGAGAGTCAGTGAAAGAAAGAAGGAAAGAAAGAAAAAGAAATAGTGAATATAAGAGTAGAAAAGAACGAGAATAGAGAATGTGTTGCTTCTTCTACACGTTTCACGTTAGCATACACACCACACACCACACACACAACCGCTGCGCTGACGCGGCTTGACTAAGCAACTTGTTCAAGAGGCAGGCAAGTAAGCAAGCAAGCAAGCAAGCAAGCAGGCAGCCAGGAAGGCAAGAAGGCATAGCAGGCAAGTAACTGAAAGCGTTGGAAACAGGGGAGGGGGGGCAAAATCCGAACGAACTTTACGCAAGCAGCTGTGGCGACGCTTCCAGTGTGGCAAAGCATCGGGCTGGGCTGGGCTGGCTGTTGGCCAACAGCGCTATCTGTCGTCAGCTTGTCAAAGCTTGTTAGCCTTGCTTAAACCGGCTCTGATCATCATCATCATCTTTCTTTTATAATATTCTCTATAGTCATTCTGTTAGTTGTTAATAAATAAATTAGTTGAAAATGATCCGAAAAAGTTGCCAGCGCCGGCCTTGATGCCGTCAGCTAGGCATGACCGAAGTGGAAGGTTCATGCCTTCCGTTGGAATCGAATCTCGGACAAGCTGGCCATTATCAATCTATTATTATTGTTGCGTCTTCGAAATTCATACTGCTGAATTATTGTTTTCAATTAGCAGTACTGTTTAATTATTTCAATCGAAAACACTACTATTGCATAATTTTTTCATTCAGCCAATCTGATTTCTTTGTTCTTCTACCATTTTAGCCGGTCATTTTGCCAGATTTTAATATCAAAAATAATTTCCACGAGTCTACTAATTTAGTCAACTAAATTGTTGCTTGTTGTTGTCATTTTTGAACATTCACTACTCAGTTAGTTAATCAGTTAGTCAGTCAATCGCCTGTGTTTGCTTTCTATTCGTTTATAAGCCACCACGCCCGACGCCGTACGCGGACGCGCAGAATGCGTTAAAATGCCAAACAAGCATGGCCAGTACGATTCGATCTCCGAAGACCCGTACGATGCCTGCATCCCTTTGTACAACGAAATTGCTTTTCAACATGGGATTCATTTTGAAGCCAAGGTAAGCATGCTCTTTTTCTCTTTCATCATTGTTTGTTTGTTTGTTTGTTGTCTTGTTCACTTATTATTCATTGTTTGTTACTAACGATGACAATATGAGGATTTTTCTTTTTCTTCTTCTTCTGATGAGCATATTTTTATTTGGTTCAATTTGGCTATTATGATGTGGTTAAGTGAAAATTCTCACTCACTCACTCACTCACTCACTTGACTCACTTTTACATTGACCATTAGAAAAGCTTGGAAAATTGGATCGATAATATGTTGTTCGCTTAATATAGAGTGAGTTCAAGCGTGCGTGTTGTTTTGCTTGCTCTTCTCCGAAGCCTTTGACTTTTTTTTTTTAAAAACTTTAAAAAATGATCACAAATTTCCATTTATTCACAGTTATCAATTGTCGATTAGATCCGATTGTGTTGGGATTAATATTTTTTTTCTCTTGCATATGTTAATTAATTTTTTGATCAATTACAATTTACAATTGGAAAGAAATGGAAAATAATTTGTCGAAATTGAAGAATCGGGCACGATCGTTAGCGGAGTATGCAAATTTTCAAAATCAATTTCAATTTCTTCCATGTTGAGAATTTGACAATTTAAACGAGTGTTCATGTCAAAATGGAAATGTTGAATTTTGAAAAAAAAAAAGAAAAATTATCTTTTTCACTTTCTTCAGTTGTGTGTTTTGGCTTTGGATTATGTATAAATAATACAAATTGGACAACAGAATTTCAATTGAAAAATAAAAATTATTATAACTATGAATGGGTGTGAATAGAAGAAGAAGAATAAGAAGGAGAAGGAGATTTCGATGGTGAGAAGAACATTGCTTCACAATTGCACTAAATGGATATGTATGTATATATATATATATATAATAATAATAATAAACAAGAAAGAATTCACGTTTGATATGATCAGACGTTGATAATTTATCATGCGTGGTGCTGCTTCGTGGCCGCTTGATTTGACATCGCTTGAGCTTGTTTGTTGAATGGATTTTTATTTAAAAAAAAAACATTTGTAAAACTTGTTTGTTTGTAAAAATTTAATAATATTTAGTGTTTTTTTTTAATTCAAATTTGATTTCAATTCATCGCTAGTAGTTGTGGTAGTGGTGATCAATTAACTTCCTCGGTGTACTGTATTTTACAATTTTGTTCTGTTTTATGTCTTCTCTTCTTTTGTAATAATTTTTAAAAATTATATCTACATCTATGTGGTGATTGTGAAGCAAATTTTGTCGGTCATGATCAATAATAATCCAATGTTGTTTGTCTTGCCTTGATTATTTATTATAATGTCGAGCTTTTCATAATATCCACGTGGTTGGTGTGTATATATGTATGTATGTATGTATACTTTTTCATCTGGATTGATAAATTGTCAAATACTGAAGAACTGATTACTGATGTTTTCATGCCAATGACGGTGGTTTGAAAGAACGTCGAGAAAGCAGCCGACCTGGCTGGCTGCTGATATTTCAGAATTAAAGTGTGTGTGTGTGTGTGTGTGTGCTTTCTGCGTATGCGTGTGATTGTTGAATTTGTCGGCTATTTTGAATGGATGCCATTTGCTTGATGCCTAGCATGGATCAGGCGTTCTTGGAACGGAGAGAAGTGATGCAATTGGAATAAACAGAAAATCTTATATTATTATTATTATAATAATATATAGATTGAATTGAGAGAATTATATGGAATTATGTTGTTGTTGTTGTTGTTGTTGTTGTCATCTAATGTTGTGAAGAAATATTCAAACAGCTTAAAGGACAAAACTATGTCGGATTGTTCGCTTGATCAGAGCTTGCTTGAACACCGCTGGCACGCGTAAGCTTAGTCAAACTTTGCACTTCGGAGGTGCCGGCTATTCATCAACAACAGCATCGTTTGTTGTCATCGTTCAACAAGAGCAGCTGACAACAAAACCGACCACGAAAGAACGAAAATCATAACACAGCCTAGCATATATATATATATCTACATATATATATTCATTTGGTCATTTGTTGCTATCAAGAGGCTTTTATTTTGTTTATTAATTTATTTGATTTAAACATTAGCATTTCTACTTGTTAGATTCTTTTTTTCTAAAAATATTATCATCATCTATTTTATTATTGTCAATTGTGAAAATGACATTTGTCATCCATTATTTCTGTAGGACAAATTTCACTTTGCTTGAATAATATTAATAATAATAACAGTGAAAGTAATATAGATCAAGGCAAAAGCAAATGAATGGTGGATATTATATATATTTTACAAAAATTAATTTACAATCAAGAAGATTTAATTAATTGAGATTGAGATTGAATGAGTGTTAGTGAAATAGAAAAATGGAACAAGAGAAGAGAAGAAAAAAAAAATTCAAATTTGTTTCATGCGTAGGTGGTGATGATTAATTGGGAAGGTTGTTTGAAAGTTGCAGAAAAGTGTTGTGCAAACGTCAGTGATTGGTGCCAGGCTTGGAGAGCAAAGAGTATAATAATAATAAGAAGAAGAATAATAATAAAGCTCTACTGCTACTCTTGCAAAAAGCAAAGCAAAGCTGAGCAAAAGCGTAAACCGCGCTATCGTTTGCCCCTTCCAATATCACCTCTTTTTCAATGAATTAATTGAATTAATTGTTCGGCCTAATTAATATATTTATAATAAGAGAAAATAATAATTCTCTTCGGACATTTGGAGAAAAATTAATTGATTTTTTTCTTTTTTGGAAAATTACCAATGAAAAAATTTGAATAACAATAGATTTTCCATTTTGATCTCAAATTATTTGCGAGAATCACATTTTCAATTATTCACTGTTTGGTTGTGTTGTTTAATTATCATTATTCACATTCATCATGGAAAATTAAAAATTCCACTACTTTGCATTATGTAAATTAATTTATATACTTTGATAAAACGGAATGAACAAAATAATTGTTGTCAAATTTTATATTTGTTTGTGATTAAATTGATCTTTTTTTTTCAAATATTGGTGGTAGTGGTAGTAGCTGTAGGATTTTTCGTTTGTATTCGATTGACAAAATTCAATAACAATTATATTATATAATTCAGCGGTTTTATATTACTTTGAAGTTTTTTTTTTTTTGAAATCATTTTCATTCATCTCTATTTTGAGCATGATTTGTATATTTTATTCAATTTGATACGTTTGTAACATCGACTTTTTTTCTTTCTTTTTCCATTGCGATGCATTTGATTAGCATCATTGATTTATCCGTGCAATTAAGGAACTCAGATCAAGTGCATCACCTGCCGTTGTTGTTCGGCGTCGTCAGTTGAAATGTATTGATTGATGAATTATGCAATTATGATGATGATGATGATCAGCAGTAGTAGTAGTAGTAGTAGAAAGCAGATAACGCAGAATTTATAATACTTGTGACAAAAAAAATGTACGCACATTCGGTTTAATAAATCTGTTTTATTTGTTGAGATATATGAGTTTAAAGAATAAAAGTTTGCAATTAGTTTTCAAGAGCACAGCATTTCATCAGCATCACCACCACCAACGATTGTCATTCTCAGGAGTCTCAAATTGTACGAACGTGTTGCATGCAGCACTTTTTTCGTTTCTTCTCTCTGATGCAGATTTTACCTTCCACACTAATCAACATGTAATTTCTGTATGTGTTGTTTCTTGATCAATTAATTAATTAATTAATCGTGCATTTTGAGCATTAATCTTTTTTTTTTTGAAATTTCAACATACTCAGAATAGTCACTTTTTGTTGCACTTGTTCAATTGTGTTGTTATTTATTTTATGAAAAATTATTAAAATGAAAATTTTTTTTATTAATGCTTCTCATTTTCAGTATATAGGAAGCATGGAAATGTTTCGACCTGCAACCAGAATCGAAATTGTTGCGGCCATGCGTCGAGTTAGGGTAAGTTGAATTGATGTTGAAGAATAATTATTATTGTATGTAAATTTTCATTTGACTTTTTGGAGAATTTTTTTTGTTTTTTTTTGTTGATTTAGTATGAATTTAAAGCTCGCGGTATAAGCAAGAAAAAGGTCGATTTGATCATTTCCATCGATGGAATCAAAGTGATTATGCGTAAACGGAAGAAGGTACTTTTTGTTTTTTCTTACATCTTTTGATTTTTCAAATTATTTATTTATTTATTTATTTATATTCATATTTAACGTTTTCTTTGTTTTTTTGCTTTCTTTTATTCTTCTTAAGAAGCATCGTGGGGTTTGGGACGAAAGTGAATGTTTGGTCATGTTTCACCCGATTTATAGGTAAAAACGTATTGCTTCTTTATAATGCTCTTTTTTTTGCTCTTTATAACGTGTTATTTATATATTATAAATTACATTATGAAATATTAAATTTAAGTGAGATATCTTTGTGTTTTTTTTTATAAATTTAACTGATTATCTTACATATATAAAGCAGGTTCGAATAAGCATGTTTTCATTTATTTATTTTTGGTGATTGCAAGTTGAAAGTGATTTGCATAATGTGAAAATATTTCAGGGTATTTTACGTGTCGCACGATTCACAGGATTTGCAAATCTTCAGCTACATCGCTCGTGACGGTTCAAATAATACGTTCAAGTGCAACGTCTTCAAATGTTCCAAAAGGGTAATAATAGACTGTTTGTTTTCTTCTTTTTTTTTAAATTACTTTTCAATTAAGCAATATTAATAATTGAAGTAATCATTTGAAATGGTATTACTTTTATTTTTGTTGTGTTGTTTTTTTTGTGGCTCTGCTTTTATTGGTTTCTTTGTCAGCTGTTGTTGTTTCAAGTGCAATATTTCATTTTGTGTTTATTTTCATTTAAACAAAGTTATTTTTCAAATTCAGCGTTGAATTTGGTGAATTTATTTAAAAGTAGCTTGATAGATATGTACAAGTTTTTCATTGCTTTCTTTCATCGATAGTATGAATTTTACTTCATTTTATTCATCACTTCATCATTAACCGGTAATCATGCTTGGGTTTTACGTTTGTTTTGTAAAGGTAAATTGAGGCAAATATTTTACACATATTCACTGTCCGTGAAGAAAAAAAAAACAGAAATTTTTATGCTCTGAGAATGAATGCATCGTTGAATTTGGCATTATTATTTATTTTCTTTAAATAAAACATAGTGAATCTTCAAATATATTAGAGATGTAAAATAGTGACAGTATGCAATACGGATGAGTAGGATTGATTGGAGTATTTCATCTAGTCTCGTTAATTTCAAGTTAATTTTTTTTTTGCAAAACTGTCACAATGCAATTATTGTTGTTCACCATTTAATGATAAATGAATTACTTTTCAAATTTTTACAAATACTATCCTGTGGTGGGAGGTTGTTTTATTGGTCAGATGTCAATTTAGATGTTTTGCAAAAGATGATGAAATTGTAATTTAATTTTTGAAGCTTGTTTTTTCAACCAATGCATAAAAGAAATAATAATGTAATAGTTGTACAAGTGAATTGTTGTTATTATTTGTTTGTTTTATTGTTTTAACTGTGATTGGTGTGCAAAAATTGGCTTTTTATCTATGCGCATACATATAAATACTATAAATTATGCAAATTTGATAAAAGCGAATAAATGAAGATGAAAGAGTAAGCGGTTAGTGAGAAAGAAAACAGTTGCTAAGGGATAAACAAGTAAACAAGCGACACGACACTAGTTGTAAATCTGAAGAAATAATAATCCATGCCTCACTACTACTCCACCTGTTTTGTTATTGATCGATTGGTTAGCCGGCGTCATAGATCCAATTAAAAATCAACATGTACATGTATATATGTATGGATTTATGGATGTATGTATGCATGAATGTATGTGTATGTATGTATGTATCTGTCTGTGTGTGTGTGTGTGTGTGTGTCTGTGTCTGTGTGATGAAATTGCTTCTACATCTGGTGTCACGTTACTCTTCTTCCTTTTGCTTTTGCAGCGCCGTCTTTAGGCCGACGCTTGAAAAGCATCAAGTTAAAATTGCAAGTGTACTATTTGCATTGCAGAGCAGTGAGAAGAGAGGAAAGAGGAGAGATGGAAGAAGAACGAAAGTGAGAGATAAAGAGTAGAGAGGTATAGAGAGGGAGAGGCAGAGGCAATGTGTAAGAGTAAGAGAGAGAGAGAATTAGTTGTTAGAGAGAGTGAGAGTGAAGAGAGTATGGGAAGCAGAATGAGTGAGATGACTGCGTGAGCTGGTGGTGAGTGAAAGTGAGCGAACGAGTGAAAGGAACAAGAAGAAGAAGAAAAGTGTAGAGGGGGAAGAAGCAAGCAAGCAAGCAAGCAAGCAGGCAGGCAAGCAAGCAAGCAAGCGCATTCGACGCATACCAACTTCCGTGAAGCAGAACGGCTGCGGATGCCAACGAGAAGATGAACAACGCGTTCGGCGAAAACGGCCGGCGCCGGTTACGCGGGCCCAAATTACTTTTATGCCATGCCCATTTTAGTGTATATCCGTCTTACTGTTCGACAAAATTTAATCTTCCCCTCTGAGAGCGATTGACTGCCACAACTTGACCGGCGCCGGCTTGACGAGCCAATTTTAAAAAATTAAAATCAAAATTAATAATAAAAATTAATAATATAAAAAAAGAAAAAGAAAAAAAATATATATGCATTATTAACTCTCTGGCCACAAATGACGACTGATGCGAGCCGATTTTATTACCTGCGATTGATGTCCAGGAGACGAACTTCCGCCGGCGCGGGAAAAATACAAATAAGCCGTCCGAAATTTACCCAATGGACCCGCGACACTGCTAATACACGCTTGTTCGATGGTATCGACGACGATCACGAGCTTGAGGTATGCTCTTCTGCTCATAATTTTCAATTTCATAAAAAAAAATTCATGCTCATTTTCTTTTTTTTATAAAAATTATCATCCACTCGTTGCTTGCTTCATTATTACTTGGAAAATCTACTCTTCTTGTTGATTCCTATTTTTTAAAACAATTTTCAAAAATTGTTCATTTCATTCGTTATTTTTATTTGACATATGGACAACAATTATGAGAGAGAGAGAGAGATATTTTGCTAGAAAGTAATTTTCTCTGCACATTGCTTATGCTTATGCTTTTTGCTTTTGCTTTCAAAACTTGTTTGTTGCACTTTGCAATCTTCTTTCTCATAATTGATTCACAATAATATTTGGTCAAAATTTGCATAACAATATGCTGATCAATTTGTCTTGTTGATTTGTTGTCATTTTTTGAAAGAAAAAAAAAATGAAAGAAACACGCTTGGATATGCATGCTTTTCACATGCTGTTTACTACGTGAATCACAGGACCTGGGGAGGTGGTGTTAGTTAGCTTTTCACGACCAAACCAACTGCCAGCGCTTGTATTGTTTTTTTTATTGTTAAATCTGATTTTGAAATTTTAATTTTTCTTACTGCTTACTTTGCATTTTCAAAAGTTGAACAATCGATGCTTCTTCTTTTTTTTTTCACCCCATTTATTTTCTATTTTGCTTCGATTCAATTTTCCTCATTTGCACTTTTGCAATTGTAAATTTTGGTTTATGCAAATTTTATCATTGCAATATGAATTCCTTTTTAGTTAAGAATTTTTGCACTAGCGGTTATGATGAATTAATAATATAACTAAACAACAGTAGCAGTTGAATTGGAAATTATTATTTGACGAGATGAGTAATAATTATTTTAAATGGCTTGTAGAACAAGTTCAAGTTTAATTTGAAATTGTTGCAAAGGAAACAGACGCTCGCTCGCTCGCTCGTTGTTGTTGTTGTTGCGATGTAACAGATCTTTCTCTAGTTGAACAGAGTGTAGTTAGTTTAATTAAGTTCAGTGGTCGTAGTAGAAATAGGTAGCAATATTAGCAAATAATAATAATAATAATAATAATAATAAGCAATAGTAGCCATCAGATGAACGCATTTCAACTTTGGATTTCTTGTTGACGTAGTATTTCAGTTGTGAAAATCAACGATAATGATAATGAAATTTTTGCAATCAATTCTACTCTATTTTTTAATATTCTTTTGCAGTTGAATTCAACTTTTTTCAAAATTTATAATTTATTATTATTATTTTTTTCTCAAATCTTAATCTCAATTTCTTCATTTATTAAATTCTTGGCAGTATAGTTTTTTTTTCCTTCATCCTTATCATAATTAATATAATTTTTTTTTATTTTTGATTTTGCTCATTGCTTTAAATTATTTGATTATGGCTGTCAGACGCGAAATGCGAGAGCTTCTTGAAGTTTGACAAGGAACTTGAAGTAGGGATATTGATCCACCAGCTGCGTTTTTGACAAATTCTTCAATACTTTATTTCTTTGTGTGTAAAATTTAACTTTTGAAAAAAAAAATTTTTTTTTTCTCCACAATCAGATAGATGCAAATGATTGTTGTTGTTGTTTATTTATTTTTTTATTTTTTTTGCATTCACTTTTTGTTTAATTTGTCTGAAAAGATGAAAGTTTGCAAGCATGAAGCTTTTGTTGTGATGGACAACAGTTTCAATTTGTTTTTGTTTTTTTTGTTGGCTATTCACAATTTTGATCACATTTATCGTCAAACACTGCTCTTGGATGTAATATGCATGCTTGAAGTGGGGAAAATTGCCATTATTTGGTTTTTCAATTTTCTTCTACTTCAAATTTCTCAAAATCAACCATAAATCTATTTGTTTGTTTCTTTTTTTTTGTGTTTAATTATATTTGATCAATTTAATTAATTTCACCAATGAAATGTTGTTGATTGTTGAAAAAAGTGCCACAAATTACCATGTCTTTTTCAAAGCTATATATAAATGGAACATTTTTGCAAATTAAGACAAATATGTTCCGTTTAATGGTTTCATTTCAATTTTACATCACTGGTATGGATGTTTTAAAGCTTTGTGAAATGGTTAATTTTAATACGAGTTTGTAATTGTTTGTTATTGAAATTCACGAATTGAATGACAATTTTATTTCTACTCTCGTCTGGTGGAATAGTAATAATTAATAAGTTAATAATTATCTTTTGTTAAATTCTTTCAGTTGAGATTTATTTCTAGTACAAAATTTAAAAAAAAAGCATAAAAGTATAACTATAAATTTCTTTTTACAAATATGTTTTTGACAATTTTTACAGTTTTTATTTAATATGTAAATTTGTCAATACATTGGTGCTTTTTGATATATTGTCATTATTTGACACTTGTTTCAGACTCTGTCAGGTATTTTTGTTGTTTTTACTTTTGCCAATGTGTTGCTTGATATTTTTATTCAAATGGAAATTCATCATCAAAGACTACTGTAATGTTTGATTTTCAAATTTTTCCATTTCAGCACATCTGATTTGATTTGTGAAAAAAAAAAGATTATCATAAATTATTATTAAGAGAAATTATTGACATTGAATAAGAAACATGTGATCAATTTTGTCAAATTGTCATTTTCAACCAAGGGCGGGAAGCGTGTTTTCCATTTTTACGACCACTTTGCGCCAGCTGCTGATACACGCATTCATTGGTATTTTAAATACTTTTCATCGTCATTATTTGACACTTGCTTCAGTTTTACGCAATTTTTGACGCAGTTTTGAAAGTTTGGAGAAAAAAAAAAAAATTTTTTTTTCCTCTTAATTTTCTTTTTATTCTTACTTTTCTCTTATTCTATTGCTGCAATTGATCAAGCAAAAAATAGTAATAAATTTTCCATAAACAAGCAACGAATCCAAACATTGATCTTCTTGCTTGTTGTGATTTGTAAATAATTTAAATATTAAAATCAATTTTCTTTTTTTTAAAAATTCAACAATATTCTCTTTACAAAATATTTTTATTCCATTACGTTTCAATGGAAGTTTATTGCATTTTAAATTTGACATCTAATTATTAATTTATTATAATTTTTTAATGTTTGTTTTCTTTTCTGGTTTAGCATACAAACTAGCATATTGTTA
This sequence comes from Trichinella zimbabwensis, assembly GCA_001447665.1. Lineage (NCBI taxonomy): Eukaryota > Metazoa > Nematoda > Enoplea > Trichinellida > Trichinellidae > Trichinella > Trichinella zimbabwensis. The sequence continues at coordinate 44,104 of JYDP01000217.1, forward strand.
AACAATTGCACATCGTAATTTGTATTTTACTAATTTTTGGAAAATTTATCATTAAACAAAATGACTCTCTTTCTGACATAAACTTTTATTTATTGCTGTTCTTATTCTTGGCTTTTGGCTTTTTCTTTTTTTTTAAATTTTCTTCTCATTCATTTTAACTTTTTGTTTGTTTCTTCCTTTCTTTTGATGATTGATGTGCATGATGTGCGCGCATGTTTGAATTTTTCTTCTTCTTTTTTTTTGGATATTTTATTAATTGAACACAATATTTCAATTAAAATATAATTATAGAACGTAAATGCTGGTAATTTTTTATATTTGCATGTTTTGATAATTTGTTTGTTGTAGAGTCAAGCGATGCGCATTGTGCGAACAATCGGACAAGCGTTTGAAGTCTGCCACAAGATCAACATGGAACAATGCGAAGAAATGGACGAATTGGATGAAGATGCATGTCAAGATGCTGCCGCTGTTGGCGCATCATCAGAGCGACATCTTCCTGTTGAATCGACCGCAGACAAAGGTTTTAAACTACACACTACACCTTTTTGGCGTTCTTTCTTCTTGCATTTTATATATTTCGGATAACTTTTCAAATTCTAGTGAAATTTGAGCTTCCTGAACCACCGCAGACTTCCAGGCTTGCCATGTTTGACAACAAGGACAAGCCTGAAACGTCAGGCATATTGAAAACGGTGGAATCCAAAGCTCAGTCCAATGGGAAACCTAAACAGCCGCAACAACAGCCGACCACAACTTCCGCAACTTGCGCAGAATCTACTACGACCGTTCCCAGCGCAAATCCATTAGCATCGGTATGTTAATAGCAACACAATTATTTTATTTTATTTTATTGAATGAACATGTGCTTTTTCATACAAATACATACATAAAATATTTAAATATTCGTTGTTTTTTTCAATTTTTAACCATGAAGTTTTTCTCTTAGTCGAACGTGACGACGGAGCAGAGCGGTTCGAGCGTCAGCAGCGGTGGGGTCTTGAAGCATGGTCCTACTACTACTATTGTAAGCGGCGGTGGCAACGTTGTTGGTGAAAAACCACCATCTTTTACAACGCCTGGCCCTTCTCTCGCTGGCACCAATCCACTGCATTTGCCTCCTTTGCCAAACTTGCAGTCGCAGCAGTATCGTGCAGTTGGCAATCCAATTCCTGCTCAGATGACCAACGTTTTGACCGACGGAAGTTGCATGCCTGTACCGCAGCTGGCCGCCACCAATACCACCACCACCACTATTCCTGGTCCGTGCACGTCGTTTCCTTTCAGTCAGACTTGGTCTGGCACTTTGCCAATAGCTGCTGCTTGGTCTCAGTACAGCAGTCTTGGCCGTGAATCGGCAGATCTTCTCAGTCCACTCAGTCCGACACCGTCGGTGCGCGGTCTGTTTCCGTTCAACATCTCTTCGCCGCCTTCATTCCTGTACAGTGGTAGCGTGCCTCCGGTGCAACAACTCTACGCCAATCCGGCCGGATTTTTTTCGCCTGATCGTATCGCCAGTCCACTTCCACCACATCCTGCCGTCAACACCGTTGTCAGTGATCCAATTGGCGTCGGTATTGGTTCAACCAACAACAATGCCACTGCGTCGAATGTTACAACCCTGAGCCGAGCGGTTGATAATTACAATTTGACACTGCTCCGTGCCCAACTTGAACAAGCCCAACAACAAGCCCAGGTTTGTTGTATACTTTTTGTAAACGATGACTTTGTATTATTTTTTTTTAATTTTATTTCTTTATTTTCAGGTTGCTATAGCTCAAGTTAATCTATTACGAGACCAACTTTCTGTGGAAACGACCGCCAGGCTCGAATCGCAGAGTAGAACACAACAGCTTTTGCTAGCCAACAAGGAGCTGATTGAGCAGGTACAAACGCTGGTCTCAAGGTTGCAGTTGTTGGAAACTCGAATCATGGGCATTCCATCAAATTCTGGCATTCCAATTCAACAAAAATCTTCTTTGCCTTCCAAAGGCACGCAACCAACAGAAATCGAGGTAGCGCCAAATGGTTCTGCATCATCATTATTGCAGAAGAGTATTATTGAAACTGCTGCGGCGATGAAACAGCACTTGCAAACGCAACAGCAACAGCAGCAGCAGCAACAACAACAACACCATTATCATCATCATCATCCAACACACAATACAACAAAATCAAGGACTGGCGTTGACGAACGAATGTCGCTGACTGATATGCGATTTTCGAGAAATGATTCCTTAGCACCGCTGGCTCCGAAATCAATTCCAGGTAAAAGTGCATGTCATTGCTGATTGATATTCTTTTCATCTCTGTACAACATGACAAAATTTTGTGTACAAAGCAGAAGTAGGAGAATTATTAGTAGACGGGAGGGGCAAGAGGAGAGGCAAGAGGGAGGTTTTCAAACAATTTTATTTCAATTTTATTATTTTAAAGACAAAAATGTTATTTGATTTTTTATTCAAAACTGAATTAATTCACCAACAATTGAAAAGCTGATTGCTATTCTGTCACATACAACAGAGAGATGCTGTTCGAGTTCTAATTATTTTAATATTCTCTCAACTCTGAGCTCTGTTTTACTGATTTGATTATTGAAATTATTTTTCATCGAAATACGTTTTTTTTTATCATTACTGAATCAATTTCTGATTTGTAAAAATGTCTACTACCTCTGATTGTTAGCGTAGTTACCAATTGATTTAAAAATTCAAACGCAAATTATTAATTTTGTCATTGATTTAAGCATTATTATCTGCTTTGCGTGATTTTCTAAAAATTTTCTCAACACCTAGCTTATTTGTGGTTGTTGTTTACAGGAGCGAGTTGTCAAGCAGTTGAAAATTTGCAATTGCCCGCGGCATCAGGCACGGAGACTAGTGGAGGAACAAGCGACACTGCCACGTCTGATTATAGTTCTTCCGATTTGGACATCACGGCAAAATATGCGGCTGCTTTGAGTGCCATGGCACAGCAATATTCAGAAGGTATTCAAAGTCTGACTGGTGTAACCAGTGGTGGTGGCGGTGGTAGTGGTAGTGGTAGTGGTAGTGGTGCTGGTGCTGACGCTAGTGGTAGCAGTGGTGGTGGTGGTGGTGGTGTTTTCAGTGGTCATGGTGGAACGGCGCAATCTGTAAAGTTTGGAAGTAAGAAAGAGTTGAACGTGTACGTCACCCCTTCGATTTTGAATCCAGCCGAGACAAGCAGAGCCAAAGAGGAACGGGAAAAGTCGCCGAGGTTGAGTCGGTCAGCCACGTTGGCTTCATTCGACCAACGATATAAGAATACATTGCACGCATTGTCTTCGGGCTCTTTCCGTCAGCCCGCGGAAGTGGTCGCAGAACAACCTTGCGGTGGTGATGCTTCGCAGGTTCAACACAGTCCTGCGCTGGGCAACAGAAATAGTCTGACCACGACGACGACGACGACGACGGAACCAGACGTTGTCAAAGTGAACAACCCTCGCGGTCGTGCGACATTCGGCTCAGTTGCAGCAGCTGAACAGCAGCCAACATCAATGCATGCTAATCTGACCCGAGGTGTCAAGCATCAAGATAATTCTGCACTTTCTGTGAATCGAGCTCGACATCCTGGAAAGCTGTTGAAAAAGCAAATCACATCCGACAATTTGCTGACGGCTTTGCACAGGCCGGATCAGGGCGACGGTCACGTTCGGCCGGTGGTTGAGAACCATGTTGACGCTAACGAAGCGGCGTCGTTGCGACTCAGCGCTTTGCTTGGAGGTCCCAAGCTGAAAGCCAGACCCCAAGATCGGCGTAAAGCTCTTATCGACGGTCCAAATCTGCTTTCGAAACGTTTAAGCGATCCAAACGTGACCACGACCAGAACTGACTTGAATCGGCTTCAAACGAAAAGCGCTAGCAGAGGAGGCGTCAGCGGTGACCAGACTGCTCAAGCGGCACAAGCATCCGCTCATGGGAACAGGTGAACTGGAAATTTATCCACACACATTGTTCAATCATCTGTTGGCAAAAATATTTATTATTTTTTCACACGTTTTCAATTTTTTATTCTTTTTTTGAATTCACATTCACATACATACATACATACATAAATACAGATATCTCAAGTGTGTGTGTGTGTGTGTGTGTTTGTGTCTGTGTATAGTATTTATTTGATCGATAAATTGGCGTCATCTCTGCTAAAAATACGCAGAAAATTGTTGTTGCCGTTTGAGAAGCGTTCGTGCCCAGTTTTTATTAACATTTGCCTGTTTAAATCTGTGCACACGCACACAGACATTATTTTCATGAAAGAAAAAACGTTGTTTTTTTGTATTGCTAAAATAAGCATGAAATTTTCTTGTACAAAAATACAAATACACAATCGACACGGTCGCGCTTGGCTTACTTGCTGAGCATGTCGTCCAAAATGGAAAATGTTGCGAAGCATCAATCATCCACTTGATATTTATATTTTTTATTTTTGTTTTCAATATTTACACTCTGGCTTGATGCAGAAAAACTATATAACAAGATGGAAGGAACAACAGTATTTATATATATGGTAGATGTATTCATGATACTTTAGATACCGATACTTTAGCATACTATTTATATGTAACAACAACAGTTTGACTAACAACCAACGTCCCAACAACTATGCCAAATCATAGGTTCAACAAAGCGAGAACCATTACCCATGACGAACAAACAAATGAGCAGGTCGAACAGTTCAACTGCATTACGTTACAATTACTGTCACAAAATGTACAAAAAATTGTAAAACTTTCGACTAATAGTTTGCAAAAAAATGATGTTCGTATAATAGAGGATAACCACACAAAGAGAGCACTCGACCAAGTTGACTACTATTTCCTTGGACTTTTTCAGGTAAGTACCTTGTCAATTCTACATCCATTGCTCTATTCAGAAACACTAGCCATATCAAGGGAAAAGTATGCAAATTCCTTGTGACACCCAGTGGCTGTGCTACTAACATGACAAAATAAATATCTACACCTCACATACTGTAGTAGCGCTATATTTATGCATCAAATTTATACGGTTCATCGGGTTATGTTCTATTGCGGAGCAATACTGTTTTATCATGCACCGCGTCCACTACTCTGCGGCGGGTTATTTTCCATTGCGGAGCAATACAATTTTAACGTGCACCGCGTCCACTATTCCGCGCAGAGGTATTTGCTATATCGCAAAAATTTTGCATAAAGCACAACGCCTACTACTTTTAGCACTGGATTAATTTCTATTGCGCAGCAATTCAGTTTTATCATGCACCGCGACTATTACTCCGCCGAGGTCGGTTATTTTCCATGACACAGCAATTCAGTTTTATCATGCACCGCTATAGCGGTTACTGTGATCCACGTTAGCTATTTTTATTGTACTGCGGTTCTCTCATGCAGCATTCAACAAACGGTTGTCCAGCACTGTACGTTGTGCTTTTCGGACCGGATATTTGCACGTTCTGTGCTACTAAATAGCCTGCTGTTGCTTTGCTTGTTTGACCAGATAACGTTGCAGTTAGTGCGGCGACTTCACACAGTTCATCAGTCTTACTGAATGATGAGCAATACAGTATACAGAAGAAACTGATCTGTTTTGTCTGTTTATTTTATTTTCATTTTTTGAAAATGGTTCCTCACAATTCTCAACTAGACAAAGAGAAGGCAAGCCTGAACGAAGTGAAGACATATTTTGGTAAGTTGCATTTTTTTTAGTTATTTTGCAGTTTACTAAAAANTCAAATCGCACTGTCGTGACAATGAAATAGAAATGGAAATAAAAATGATAAAATAAAGGTAATTAAATGTTAACATTTCGTGCAGTCAGCCTACGAAGAATAACGCTACATGAAGGTTGTTTTTCAATTATGCAAATCAACATTTCTTCTGACGTTTGTTTGCTTTGCTGACGTGCCATTAGTAGTAGTTGATAACGTTCACTCACTGACTTTTATTTAATGCAGTTGTAGACTAACGGTGTGCGGTGAACATTCATAAAGAGTGAAGATTAGCTCCTTCACTGCAATGCCGAACGCGCATCCTTGAAAATGATGCGCTGTTATCTGTTTATTTCATTTCATTCTCTTGTATATGATTCAGCACTGTTTAAGACATCACATAAAGAAGGGAGGCTCCAAAAAAAAAGAAACTATTTTGGTGAGTTGCATGTTTTTCAGTTACTTTGTAATTGATTAAAAATATAATTAACGTTTAACATAACGAACAGCTTGTAAGTAACCACTTTAAATTGTTTTATAAATATAGCTGTTTAAAATAAATGAAGGAGATATATATACATGCAAAATGGTTTAATAGTTCGCATTAAAGGCCATATCAACTTCAATTTTTTAATATTATTATTGAAAAAATATATTTAAATCGTGTGCGAAATGGGTGAAAATATTTTTAAAATCTAAGGATAATTTTATTTTTTGTTTTATTACACATAGGTGAGGTTGAATAGCAGCAGTTTGTGAAGGTTGTTTTTCAAATATGCAAATCAGTTTTCTTGTAAACGTTAGCGTTATCAGTAGCAGAGCGCTTTGTTTGCTTTGCTGACGTGGCTATGTAATAGCAGCATTAGGTTACGGTCAATCAGTGAGCTTTATTTCTAGAAGTTGTGCGACGACTGAGCAGCTATGAGCAGTCACTGGAAAGCAGGACAAGCATCTATGAAACAGATATGTTTTTCATTTTGTTTTATTTCAATTATTTGTAAATTCTTCACTATGATTCAGAATTGCACAAGAAGAATGAGATGGTCTTCAACGATGAGAAGACGCCTATTCAGGGAAGTTGCATTCTTTTTCGATTGATTGTTATAATTTGAAATTATAAATGAAAAATAGATTCTATTTTGTGAACTTTGCGTGTAATTGAGAAGCAATAATATTTTATTTTTGAAAATTTGATTTTAAAATTAACATATTATTTATAACTCATACTGTATGTTCACATATGATTTAATGCTCAGCAATTTTTCAGATGTGAAGAAGAATGAAGACCCGGACGAGACGAAGCAGAACGGAAAACGAAAGGTATTTGTGGTTTTC
>JYDP01000218.1:0-56904 GCA_001447665.1 Trichinella zimbabwensis
GGCTCTGCTACATAGACACGTTTCTTTACAGCTCTTGAAAATCTTTTTACAGTTCCAACCGGAAAATGCGTATAATAATTGGAATGAATGGTTACTGCAGCGTTGTCATTCCATCAGCAAACATACATTTCTCCATCACATGCATGTTCGAAATATCCTCGGCATTTTTTCATTATTACTTCAGGTTTCATAAGGGGGCGGCATTTGCGTATTCTGGCATTTCGAACTGTACCCGTAGCCTTTATTCCTCATAAATAATGAGAAAGACGGAACAAAGGAATGTGGCAATTGTTGAAAAGAGGTGTAGATCTCATCATTAATGTCCGCTGTGGCCCAAAAAACAATCACGAGCTGTACTCATACTCAAAGACGATTTGGTGTGGAATACGTGATTTTTATTAACGCCGAATGCCAATGTTCCCATTTGGGAACATCAAACTTTCCCACCATCCCGTCAGCTGTCACATGGTCATAAAATAATGAAATAACATTTATTTGATAGACAATTTCTTCTTCTATATTCCTTGTTAATTATATGCAGCTGACACCAATTTTTTTAATAAAAATCTAACAGAAAATATTTTGCTACACACAACTAACGCGTTTATTGAAACTGCAGATGGCGAGCGTCAGTTGGTGATGTGCCCGTTGGATTCAGGTTGCCAACAGTCGCTCATCAGGAAAAAGATTGTAGATCAGATCAGATCGGATTGATGGGTTATGCTGAGCGTGTGAAGATAACAAACACGTCTCAGAGACTCCTGTGGGCAACATAAAAGGTTGCAAAGAGTGAAGATTTGCTTGAAAGGCGTGAAAAACGACAAGAAAGGCCTACCAATGGAAGCTTTATGTGTTCCAACCATTTGTAGATTGTCAGCAAATTTGAAGTTCAGAGATTGAAAATATCTGCAGAGCTTTCGAACTTGCTGACCAATTTCCCAGACCTGCTGCAAAGATTGATGTGCTAATTGGAATGGACTTTTATAACAAATTCACAACAAATGAAATGATTATCAGACGTGGAGAAAATGAACCTTATGCGTTAGAAACACCATTTGGTTGGATACTATCTGCTCCAATATCATCGAATGTAGACGACGAAGGAGTAATGTTGTTCTCTAAATTTGAAACAGAAAATGATGATGAAACGTTGCAAAAATTTTGGAGACTTGCGCCATGGGAATAGAAGAACCGCCTGATGAAGTGAGCAAGACAAGTTTGTTTCTGAAAGACTCGATCATCTACGATGGAAATAGGTATGTCGTAGAACTACCTTGGATAAACAATTCAAAGATGTTGCCAGACAACTTCAAGCATGCATTGGCTAGACTACAGCAAACTGAAAGAACAATGTCCAGAGACCCGGATATAGCGATAGCATGTAGAAAAAGTTTGAAAGAATATCTTGACGATAACATAATAAAAGAAATAGATCAAGACAATGGAAATGAAGGAAAAATATGGTACCTACCACACCGGATGGTGGTAAGAAAAGACAATTCGACAAAGAAATATAGAATCGTATTCGATGGATCAGCGAGGTACAAAGGAATCTCTCTTAATGAGCACCTGGACGCAGGTCCAGCGTTACAAAGCGACATGGTGAGTTTGCTGCACCGCTTTGGAGTTTATTCAATAGCAGTGCAAGCTGACATCACGAAAATGTTCTTACATATCGGGCTGAACGAAAAGGATCGTGATGTGACTCGATTTTTATGGAGAGACAATCGAAGGATAAGCTCCATGTTTACCGTTTCAACCGTGTATGCTTTGGACTAACTTGTTCACCCTTTTGGCCATTGCAGTCATTCGCCACCACGCTGAATTGAAAAAACAAGCTTGTCCAGACGCAGCACAAATAGTGGAAAATAACATCTACGTTGACGACGTTTTGTTGAGTATAGAAAATCAAGAAGCGGCTAGACGAGTGATAAAGGACTTGAACAATCTGATGGAAAGTGGAGGGTTCCAGCTAGCCAAATGAACTAGTAATGACGATTCAGTTCTGGACGATGTCGCAGGTGAGAAGTGAGCGACAACCGACAACACGGAAATACTGAGAACGCTTGGCGTACATTGGAACAGAGAAAAGGATGAATTCACCTTTGTGTCATTGAATATTGAAGATGAGAAGAATTGTACAAGGAGAAAACTGATTAGTGACGCGTCGAAACTTTTTGATCCGCTCGGTTTTTTAACACCTTTTGTAGTGCAAGCGAAAATATTGTTCCAAAAATTATGCCAAGCAGATATGGACTGGGATGAATCCCTTCTGAGTAGTATCGCTCAACATTGGAGTAAGTGGAAACGCGAAACAAAGCATTTGTGAAAGATTAAGATAGCTCGTTGCCTGATTCCGTTTTCAATTAAAGAAACCAACAGTATTGAATTACATGTTTACGGAGACGCGTCAAAATGGGCTTATGAAACGGCGGCATATCTGAAGATCATTAGTGAAGATAAAAAGATAGTAAGAGATTCATCATGGCGAAGTCGAGAGTAACTCCTTTAAAGACGATCACTCTCCCACGGTTGGAGTTCATGGCGGCTTTAATCGCTGCTAAGCTAGTTGGCTCCATTAGGAGCAGCTTAGAGATACCCATCAAAAACGCCATTTGTTAAATCGACAGTCAAATTGTCTTGAGCTGGATAAGAAGTGAAGCGAGAAATTGGAAATTATTTGTAAGGAACCGAGTTGAACTAACCCAACAATTGACAGAGCCAAAATTATGGAAGTATTGCCCGTCAGAAAGCAATCCAGTGGATTTGATTAGCCGAGAAACTAGTATTACGAAGTTGAAAGATTGCCGAATATGGTGGGAAGGATTACCGTCGCTATTGAATCCTGAGTCCTGTTGGTCTCAGAAGACATCTGAAGAAATATCGCAGCATCCGGAAGCCCTTAAAGAGAGTTCCTTGTTGGTTGGAACATAACAAATTAATGATGATTATCTGGAATATACTATTGACCCATCTCTATAACAAATTTTCAGTAAGTTGGTAAGAGTGACTGCCTGGTGCCTCTGATTCGTACAGAATTGCCGAGACAAATCGAATCGGAAGCAGGAAAAACGAATAGTAGAAGAGCTAAATAAGGCAGAACTTCATTGGATAAAAACGGTGCAGAATGAAACGTTTACAGATGAAAAGATATCGATTACAAAAGACACTTTTTATGATTGACGATACATTGACACCTTTTATCGATGATCTAGGCCTGATTCCCGTTGGAGGACGCGTACAGCAATCACATTTGCTGTATCAATACAAATCAATCACCCAGCTATTTTACCGAACAAACACCAGATCACGGACTTGATAATCCTGGGTGAGCATGAACATAAGTGAAAAACAAGTCTGTAAGTAAAAATCTCAAATCACAAAACAATGATCAAATAAATGCTTTGTCAAAAATGAAATTATAAATTGCTACCGATACAGAAGAAATACAACAAAACCATTCACAACGATCGAATACAATAGTAAAACCACACATAATACATGCGTAATATAAACAACGTTTCTGATTAAAAAATAAAAATATATTAACTAAATTTGCATTAATACAAAAGGCATTTTATAACCCAAGCAAGAACAACAAGAGCACAATTTTACATACAAACAAAAAACAAATTTAAATTTACATGAATACAAATTTACAAAACATTGAAAAGCATATACATCAACAAACAAACAATCAATATAAAAATCATTTATTTTCTTTATACATTATATCATTCAGTCTTCGGTTGCTGTTAACGTCCAATTTTAAAATACTGTAAAATGCTTCACGCAAATAAATTGTTTAACTAAGTTTTTCTGTTCTCTGCAGCGTGTTTTTTTGGATCAGAAAAGTTTCTACCATTGTTGCATGCCTTCTTAACAGTTTTCTCTTTGGTTCCACAAATTGTTCAGTAATTGTATTAAATTTGAAACCCACTCTGTTATCTTCACATTTCATTTACCACACTAATTATCGTAATTAAAACTAAAATAAATTTACCCAAACCGCAGGTACACATTTCCCATCGTCGGCAGCTCCATCCCAATTCGTGACTGTTCTTCATTTTTGCGTCCTTCAGTTATATCCACTAGCATGCAATTATATCATCTTTTCATAGTTTTTTCTGTATATATTACAAAGAAAATCTCAATCAAAAACCACCGTTAACATGATCGTGAATAAAACAGATGAAGGAAGATTTTCATTTCAACGCTTGACACACAATGCCTACACAATTTCTACTCAAACAAACTGATAATCGACTAACAACTATCCGCAAAATTTTTACACACGCAACAAATCACGAATAATAATTTAATAAATAATACCTCAATAAAAGTCATCATCTGCTCATTGTTCCACCAGAAATCAAACATACCCGCACAAAATGCTATACAAGCGTGCAAGTACTGTACAACAAAATGATAATTAAGTATTAATACAAAAGGTTGTTTTTTTATGAAGCTTGTTGTGAATGTAAAATAAAACATGTTCAACAACAACAACAACAAACCGGTAATTTAATATTGTACTGTATTTTTTGAACATCCATAATTTTAAAATAAGAATAAGAAAACATGAACACAAAAAATATGAAAAGTATGATGAGTGAATTAAAAAATAAATTGAAAACAAAGAAAAAGTTTGATCCGCAAAATGATAGATGAATTTTTAAATTATTATTTTTATTCAAGCGGAAATGTTTCAACTTTAAACAATACTCTCTATACGTTGAAAACGAGAACAGCACACATTCCAATGCTATAACCAGTTTTATAATCTTCTATTATATTCTATAATGTAATATAAATATGGAATTGAATTGTATGTTTTTAAAATAATATTCAAAAGTGGATGATCTGTTTCTAACCATTGAACAATTTCAATCAATCAATTTGTGCAAACAATAGCAAATGTGTTGAAATTGTTTCGAAAATCGAACATTTGGATTATATATATATATATATATATCGGTTTGTTATATTTTAAAAATGTTCAATGCAAACATTATCGATTAAAAATAGGAAAAAAGCAACAATTAAAAAGAGCAGAGAAGTTAAGCTACAGTGTTAAGGTGTTTCAATAGAAAACAGATAAACAAATAATACATGCTAATCAACAAGTTAACAAACAAAACAACAAAACGATGTTCATAAATGGAAGATTTGGCCTGCAAATTAGCTTGTGTTGAACTGTACGATGATTCTGCACTTTTGCAAATCATCACGTCAACAATGAGAAGCAAATCTTGATTGCATTTCGCTCTGCTTCTCTTTTGTAAGCAATAAATAGTAGAGCCCGTGTATTTTGATGTGGCTCTGGTATTCTTCAACCATGTGATATTCTCCTTTACACTCGGGACAAATCATTTTTGGCACATCAATGTTCATCTCATGTTGTTCACATTTGTGAACAATCATTCGAAAATTTGAATAACTTTTCTCACCACAAAGAAAACAGTCAAACTTTTTCATTGTACAGTTCGCTCCTGTAGCATCAAGATGCTGCAAAAGTCTATTGCACTGTGAGATTTTTTCTAAAATCATTCAATCAAAACAGACACACCCACATGCGTATGTTATATATGTATATATATACATATAATTGTGTTCTTTCTTTTAATATTTTTTATATTATTCATTAAAAAAAAAAAAAATTTTTTTTTTCAACTTTTCACTTATCAAATTTTTGATTGTAAAGAAATACTACAACAATATTCATGTTTACGTGAACTTTTGCACAGTGAAAATTGAATTATTAACTACAGTGAGTGAATATGAACTTTTTTCCAAATTTTACATATTAAAATTTCTAATGATTCCAGTAGAAAAATGGTGTTAATTTTTGTAAACTGTACGAAACAGTCTAATATCGGCGCAGAAATTAAATGAATGCAACTTGCCCATTTGCGATTATGTTAATTATTAGTGAAATTTTTGTTCGAATTCTGTTACTTTAATTTAAGTTCCAATATTTACACTGTATACCTGTTTTGTGGGTAGAATATGTTGACATGAGATGAAGCAAACTTTCCGTAATAATCACATCCTCATTTATGCCTAAATTGTATAAGCAAATTAACAACATAAATACCAGGCTGTGCAAGTAGCATAGTTACGAGACGTAAAAAACCAATGCAATTTGTTAACAAATTCTTTGGTCGCCGTTGGACTTCTCTGCTTCACCAATGCTAACGAATGTTTGATACGTATGGGCTCCCATGCAGTAATAATATCATCAATCAAAACATCAACAACATCATCAACTAAACGAAAAATGAATAGTAATTTTTAAATTTACAATTAACATTTTATTTTACTGTGTTCTTTCTTGATCTCTTGCAATATCCCATCTTCAGAAGTGGTCATGTATTTCATTAGGGTTCTGCTCACAAAAACAAAACTAATGCAAAAAATATGAAACACTGATGCACATGTTGAATTTATCAATCAAGGAAACCCTAAAACAGAGAATGCTAAATTATGAATCACTTGTGAATAATAACAGAATGTGTTACAAAAGCTTTCATTGGAAACAGTATTGAAAAATCTACCCAAATAAAGTTGTAGGATTATAAATATTAGTAAAAAGTTATAAATTCAGAAAAAATCATAAATTTTACAACTGAAAACTTTGTGAGAAGTTGAAAAATAATAGAAATTTATATTTAAAATTAGAACATACAATGCAACAAAAAGAAATGACAGTAATCAAGAATAAAGTATGAGAAAAGGACAAGCCATTGAATATTTACAAAACACTGTGCAATTGTGAAGAATTTCCAGGTGATTACTGTAGATAATTATCTGTTAAATTTGCATATCTTGTGTGAAACATTTTAAATAAAAGCATTAAATGTTAATCACAAGAAAATTTTTTTGATGAACCATTTGAAACAGTCGAAACAGAATGAACAGATTTTGTGAACGATTTATTTGTTTACTTGGTTGGAAACCCATACATGATTTAGTGCATACATGTAGCTTCAGTGTGGTAATTCATTTTATCAAATGTTACAATTTATATAATAAATGATCGCATTGTATCTGAACAAAACGTACGCTTTGTGCCACGCATAATGTATAGGCATTATGTGATAGAAAATCTGAGAAGAAAATTAACAATTTATCGTGGCAAGTATGTTTGATTGATTAAAATAAAAATTTATTCAAACAGAAAGTTAATTCATTTGAACAATCATTACATACTACTGTGAGAAAGTAATTTTAATATGCAGATTGTTCTACAGTAAATGATAGTAAGGATATTCATGTTTGTGTTTAATTAAAGCTTTTATCGTGAAACAGATTAAAGTGAACACTGGCATTGTGCAGGTTCGTTTATTTTGCAAACAAATCATTTATCATATCAGTTTGAGAATCACTGAAAATCATTAACACAATAATAGCGGATATTTTATGGTTAGTTGTCATAATTGTAGGACATTTTTTTCATTATTGATTATAAAATGAATAACACAAATTGTAAACGGAAAAATTGGTGTACTAATCTGAACTGATAATGAAAGGTTACCAATGTTGCATTGAATAACGCAAAGTGAAGAATGAAACATCTCTAACTATAACTAGGATATCAATATCAGTTATAACTGAAATGCTTATTGGATGTCGTTTCAAGAAATGTACCTTTCAAGCAATGAATAACAAGCAAATGTTAAGCAGTGAACAATATCATTAACTTTGGAACTGTGCAAAATTGTAAACACAGCACACATCGAACAACAGTTTACTTATGTTGAAAAAACAACAAAACTATCATTTATTGATTAACATTATGCATATTATTATTATTATCATTAGTAGTAGTAGTAGTGGCTTCATTTCAATTATGTCTGTCCAAATCGAAAATTTTAATATACACTTTAAATAAATATATATATATATATATATACATGTATATTAATTCATTTTATAAAATTAGTTTTTTTTTTCTACATATTTTGAAGTTCGGACTGTAGGATATTATTGAAAAAGGTGAATATCAAAAATGAAAATGAAAAGCAATTAATTTTGCAAAAAAAAAATCAATAAATAAATAAAGGTATAAATTAGCATACAAAACAAGCAAATTTCAGTTTGCAAATTGTCATAGCTGAAGTTTTGCGCGTATGGTGAACAAAACAAGTGAAAATTGCTGAACTTTGGGAACACGTCGATTTTCAAAATACTGCAAACCAGTTGTGTTGCATTTAAATAAAATATTCCCTTTCCATTCCCCATTCTGCTTTTGTATCATTTGTGATCAATTGCCGTGAACTTGTTGATAAATATAGAAAATGTGTCTTTAACAAATGCATATTTTTTTCATTTCATTTTTTTTTAAATTAATTTAATTTAAATTTTTTTGAAAAATAATATCAAATATTCTATGGAATTCAGTATAGCATTTTGCAACTTTCAATTGCAACAATTTCAAAATAGCAAGCTTCTTCTTAACAAAACACGAAATGCAAAATTGAACAACGCAAACAATGCTCCAGGACAACCTTGAAGTTCAAGAATAACAAAACTGTGTGATGACCTTTTGACCTGACCGTTCACGTTCTACTTTTCAATACAGTAATGTTAATCAAGCTGTTCTGTAGTGCCTCTGGCAAAAAATATGCAAATCATATTGCTTTTCTTATGAAAATTTTCTAATAAATTTCATCTCAATTTTCCCTGTCAATCACACAATGGATCACGTTCAATTGCAACAATCACATATGCACAATTGTAAAATTGTTCAATATGGAAAAATTCAATTTAATAATTCTTTCTCACCGTTGCATTGCAGTTCTCTTTTTTCATATAAAAGCAAAAGTCAAAAAAGAAAAAAATACAACAAATTCAAAATTTCACATTTTAAAAATCTGTGCTATTTTTTAATTTAAATAAAATCTGACCAATTCGGGCATGTGCCGTGCCAAAAAAAAAACAAAACTGTATCAATGATATTATTGAATAAACATCAATTTGATTTGATTGGTATGAATGAAAGTGAAGATGAAAACCGAAATGTGCAGTAAGTAACATTTTTAAGCTCAACGACAGAAAAATACGTAACAGCTTACTTGAAGATATGAATATGCTAGAATACTTCATCACTTGAAATGTTTGTTTGCTTTTTTTTTCGGTATATTTCTTACTCCTCTTCTTCAACATGATTATTAAATTTCACATTTTTCATTTGTACGAAATGTACAATCATTTCAAAAATTTGATTATGTTTGAAATTTCACTCGTGCTTTTTTCCTTACAAAATTTTTTTTTTTAAAAAAAAGTAAAACTGTTACTGCATGTACTGTTTTATAAAAGTAAAAAAAAAAAGAAAAGAAAAATGTTCAATTTATTGCCGATTGCCAATCAAATATCGCTTGATAATTATTAATATTCAATTGAACAACAAAAATCAATATTAGCATTCAGTTTGCGAAAATGACAAATAACCAACTTCACTAGTACAATTTTGGAGCGTTTGAGTTGAAATCAATTAAAATTGCATTTTCTACATTATTGTTCAAGATGCATTAATGAAATTATTTTCGTCATCATTTCTGAATAAGAAAATTATTTCACAGTACCACCAGATATACTACAGCCCGTGAGTATAGCGGCACGAATTTATTTATTCCGCTGTAATAATTTTAAACAATTTCCGTCAACTATCATTCATCAATTGACCAATTAAACAATCGATAAATAACAAATAGCAGATGACTCATTTTTCCTTCAAATTCTTACGCCAATTATTAATAAATAATGTTGCATTTTTGCATTTGCAACTCTTTGGCAAAAAATTTAAACTCTTACTTGCTCACGTATTATTTACAAGTTTACTTTGCAATTTGTATATCAATTCTCTTATAATTATCTATTCATTATAGCTTAATTGATCATCAACATTGAATTCACGTGCAAAATTAACATTTCAACTTGACAAAACAAAAGTAGCTTAAAAAATCAATCTATCAATAGCAAAGTACATGCAAACAAATAATTAATCTCATTTCTGCCACAATTTAGCCGTTACACGATTTGCATGCATGCAAGAGAAAAAATAGCAAAAAAGGTATATATTTAAAATAAAAGAAGAATGATCAAGAATTGCCTGTTAATTTTGTACAATTGAAAAGAATTTTCAAAAAATTTTTGCAATACCAATTGTTAGAAAACTGTAAATCATTTTATCAGCACATATTTCAAAATTGTAAAATTAAGTTAAAAAAAAAAAAGATTACGCATGAATACAAAGTCATTTTAATTGGCCGTTCTTGCTCGCGTTGATTGGTTGAAAAAATTTTCATTTCTTGTTTGAAAAAAATTTTCACTTGATTTTAATTGTCCAATTGGTGTTTTTTTCCGCTGTTTTTACGTGCTGTGTTTGCCTTGTGCTCAACTTTGTCATGCGAAAAACTGAACTTCAGAGACTTATCATGTGTGCAACTTTTCTTGACTTATTCTGTTTCTGCTTGCTTTGCATATTCATATTCACGCGTTCATTATTAAAATCTCCTGCACTTCAATTTGATTTTTCAAAGTGAAAAAAAAAAATTTTTTTTAATGTCATTTTACTTTTAATTTAATATTTTAATATTATACTAAATGTACCCGTGAAAAAAAAAGCAACAATAGAACAATTTATCTTTATTTGTGCAATCTAAATTATGAAAAGCATCTGACTTACCAAACTGACTACTTGGTCTTCATTCTTCATTTTAATAATCGGATACTGTAATAATAAATCGACATATTACTTAATGCAGAACAAATCATCACTACATAAATCGCAAGCTAATCATTCTGCATCAATATACACGGCAGCTCACATCAAATGCAGCTGTTTTAAAAGAAAATAAAATAAAAACATGGATCATGATCAGAGAACTGTGCAAAATGTTAAATTTGATTACCTAAGTCTAATAAAAAGATGACAAGCTGAATGGAATTTGTGCAGTAAAATTCCCTATGGGAAATGCAAATGTAAAAATTGCAATAACTTATCAATCAGAGTAAACACATCTCAAAGCAGCAAAACAACTGACGGAGCAAGCGGATAAACAAAAACTCTTCCAACCAATCCGACACAAGCCAACAAACAACCAATCGATAAAGTGAACACGGTTTTATATTAATTAATCATAATTTGTTCGGCTGTTATAAATCTGCGCAACAAAAACCCCTGTTATAATTAAAAGGTAAATAACAGGCGGAAAGTAGTTTTAAAAAAAAAAAATACAAAGTTCACATTGAACATAATTCATCATTATAATGATGAGCTATGAGCGTTTGATACTGATTAATTATGAAATTCACTTTTTTTGTCACATCTTCGATGCAACCTGCATTCTTGAATTATTCACAGCAGTTGCACTGGGTTGAAAGGAGGTGGAATTTTATAGCACCCGAACAACATATATGCTGGTTGCATTGGTTTGATTATTCGCAAAGTTGCAAACGAATTCTTTACTATACACCTGCTGTTAAATGATTTACAATAATTTCAGTTTTTATATACCTTGAAATTACATTTCTCCCAAATTAATATATATTACAAAAATATTTCAATTCTAAACATGCTTTTAACAAATTTAAGAAAAATACAACTGCTAGTAATAAATATTTAAAATTTTAAAATAAGTAGTTCAATTATATGATAAAATGATCATAATAATATAATTATGGAAAGCTTCTGTCAAAATTACTAATCAATGAAAGTTCTATTGTTCAAACGATGGACCGAATTTAGCAACATTCTAATTTGTCATTCTCATGTGTTGCTGCATCGAGCACCGCAATCTCCGTTCAAAAGTCATTGGCAACGTTCCTTTTATTGTTCACTTTAACACATCTCTCATTATTGGTTTCACAGTTCACAGCAGCTTCTAAGTTAATATCATATTCCAATTTGTCCATTTCACGTTCATTCGTATGATCGAACATTGCTGACAACTAGCAATCTCAACGACCATTTTATATTTGACAGAAATCGTACCGTACATAAAACTGAGCAGTTGATGCAATGCTGCAGACTGACATTTTAATCTACTGAAAACACATACTTGTCAGGTAATTTACTATCCAACTTAGCTAACGTTACACTTTTGAAATTCCAAAAATGTCGAATTACATTTTTTTTATTGTTTTTTTTTCATTTCTTTGCATTCGACAGATGAACAAATCATAACAGCGTTACTCTTTTGTCTGAATATCAAATAATTGAAACAATTAACCCTTCATTGAGATGCTACAGATCAATAATTGAACATCAACAATCACTTCAATAAAATAATTATAACCTCCATGTTTGCTTAAATATATCGTCAACTCCTAGAAATGCAGGTACAAATAAATTTATTAACGCAATGTTGCTTTTATGAAAGGAAACGTAAATATAACGGTGCACAGTTGCATTCAAATTCTCAGAAAAATTATAAAAAAGCATTTCATTTACATATCACATTTAATTCCCACTTTTATGACAAAAAAATTATACCTGATTTTTATGCATTACAGTAATCCGTGAATAAAAATTTATTCACCATAATAACGCAAATTAATTTACAAAAGTGCAAAAGCAAAGATGCTGATATTTTACTAAAGCTTAGTTGAATAATATGTTACATGGAAAATTTTTTTGCTTCAAAAGAGTTCTTGTTATAGACAAATTGTGTGTAATTGTGATCGTGTGTGAATCATGACATGCATCTGGCACGTGCAAGTTTAAATCGTTGTAATTTATTATTTTATGCTGTGTATAGTTTTGAATAAAATCGATCTTACCAGACGCTTTTGTGTGAGTTCGACTTTGACGGTTGATTGTTCAACTGATAACTAAATTCGAGTTACTGATGAATTGTCAGAAATTCGTTGTTTCCAAATTAGGCAGCAAATTAGAAATAAATTACATTGATTTCCATTAGCCGCTGAACCATCAGCCTGATTTTTCATGCGACTGTTGTCCGTAACAGCTTTAATAAATTCAAGTCTAAAGAGATTTTTGTGCTGTTCGGTTGTGTTACGTCGATTGTGCTGCGGTTGTTTACTCGCTCTTTTATTATTTCACAAGCGCTTGGGCACTTGGTGTACGCTAGTTTCTCAAAAGCAGTTCAAGCAAAATCGAAACGCTCACATTATTTAATAATAGTTCTGTATTCTAATTGATTAGTTTTTCTGGTTATCACAGCTGAATTTTTATAAAATTCATATTCAGTTTTCTTAACTTTGATTGAAAAGCGAAAAATTAAATTTATGTCATTTAACTTCACATCATTTGATCCCATTTTTTTATATTGTTCATTTGTTAAATATGTTCGATTAAAAAAGATTTTAAAATGAAGAATAGTCACAGCAAGCAGGAGTGTATATTCTGGACATTACGACAAAACTTACATTGACAGTCATTTTCTGAAACTTTTAGCAATAGCAGAATTGCCTGCGTGTTGTTTACGCGTTACAATTTCTTGTTCACTGTACTACTCCGTGCGGTGATGTTTCTTTGTCGACTTTTGAGTTTCACCCTCGTCAAATAGATGATGGCTGTCCATCCCCAGAAAGTTAGGTAGACCAATTTTTTTTTTTTACCTAATTAATTCGTTCTTGCAAGAAATGACGACGTTTAATAATGACGAAGTTTAACTATATACGCTTTTTGCAGTACAGATTACATTTCAGCAGCATTATAGCCATCGTTAATTATATGCTTGATAGTAAATTTGATCTAGCTTTTATTGTTAATATTTGCCAATGTAAAATCTTTGTTTAATTTAACATCACTATTCGAAAGAGTTGTCCTGAAGAATAATACAAAGAGGATTTTGCTTATTTGTTTGTAGATTTGCGGCATTTTTAATGTTGTTCCTTGCTTTGCAATTGATGAAGCAACTGAGACATCAACGCCTGCATGACATGGACAAATTATTTATAAAAAAAGTAATTATGAATTTATTTTGAAACTGCTCTTCACAGTTCTTAGAACAGTAGTTCTGGCATACAGCTTAAAAAATAGTGTATTTACAGCAATTAAATATTCACTGATGGCTACGAAGGCAGCATTCACCTATAGCATACCAAAAGTAGACATTAAATTATAACAAAAAGCATTTATTTCTTTTATAAATAAAAAAAGTACTGTAAGACAGTAGCAAAACAAAAACAACGAAATCAATTTGGAAAGTTTTTAAAATGTCGCCAATATAAATTATGAACTATTTTTGCATAATCTAAGAACTAAGACATTGCTAAATGTATAAAAACAACTGTAAAGTTCAATAAAACAAATGAATAAAAGGCAACCTGTGAATGTTCATTAATATGTCAGTTTCATTAACGGTAAGATATATTCAAATTAAAACTTGTAAGATGGATAGTGTAAATAAGCTCGTGAAGTAGCATGTTTCTTGAGAATAATTAAAATGAAAATAGTAAATGAAAGAAGCATGATAACAAAAACAAATGCAGAAACCATTGCTGCTGTTTCGCCTGTGGACAAACAGATTCTCTGTGCACTGGAATGTTGCTCTTGTTGACCAGATTTTGACATTTCTACTTGTGAAATAGTATTTGCAGTTTCACCTAAAACAACTTTAAATACTGGCATTTTAATTGATTTCACTAATGTAAGCTACCTTTAGCAGAAGTCTTGGTATCCCCAACTTCTAAGACTAACATTTCTTGACTAACATCAGTTTCCAAATTCAGTGGTTTGCTGTATGAAGGTGACTCAGTAAACCATGGTTCACCGTATACGTTTCTTCGGCTACGACTGTCATTTAGAATTTCCATAAGTAATTTTTCATTGTCCATCAAATCGAAGTTGTTTTCACCAGATCCATCATCTGGTAGGCTATTATTATTATTTAGTTGTACCGCTGCAGTAGTAGAGTTTTCTTCTTCTGTAAAAATTATTACGTTATACAGTTATGCAGTCAATTAAATAATAAGTATGTAATAAATTAATTAAGTATTCACCTGACATATATGCAGAGTCTTTGGTATTGTGGAAAGCACCGTCTGCGTTTGTTTTGTTTGGCAAGTTTGCATCAACAGCATGAATAAAGTTTTCATCGAATTTCATCTGTTCTGACTTGGACGTGTTGTTTTCAATAAAATTTTTTTCTTCAACAAAACTGTTCATTTCAGAGTCCATAAAAGTCGTGTTTAGAGATTCTTTCGTAAGGTTTACGGTAGGTTTTCTCATAGCGTCGGCTCCGCAAAGAGGTGGCTAAAGTTAGAATTTAATTTCGACAGTGACATCAAATTTAAATATTTTTCGTTTACACAACATTTATACTGCATTTACAACGTTTTATCCAAAAAATCAATACTTAAAAAATACAAAATCTGAGAAGATAAACAGAACTAAATTTTTTAAAATCACATTTTGATTTGAAAAGTTAGTTTTCTTTGCTGAAAATTTAAAAAAAAAAAATTTTTTTATTACCGTAATTTTTTCGCATCCGCCATCTGATTTAAAGCATAATTTTATCTGACAATGAAACTGTACTGCAAGAACATCAGCAAATTTAAAAACGGTAGTTTCTTGAAGCGCTTGAGTCAGGTTTACGTTGTAACTAGGTGTTTCCATAATGAAATCATCCAGTGCACATCTAAATTATGTTAAACATAAATTTCAATTTTCTGACTTTCTTCAAGTAACTTTTAATTATTATATTTACGTTATATTATATTATATTATATTATAGTATAGTATAGTATATATGAGTGATTTAAAATATAAATTTGTAGAACAGTATAACTAACCCGTGTTCATCGATGATTGTGATGTTGTTTCCTTTTCCATCTTGTACGGTGCAGCTATGAACTAGTAAACCATATTTCTCAGATTCACATTGCCAAACATGCCAAACTTGATCTCCAACTTTGGCATAACTTACAGGCTCTCCATCAGGACTGCCCATTTTCAAATAATAATTGCATATTGGTAAAGGAGAGGTTTCTTCAATTGGAGCAGCTGCAATAGTGCTGAAAATAAATTACACCAAGTTAGCTAATACTTGAAAATTCACATTATTCAATTTAAATAATATAATTTCAGTTATATAATTATATATTTATAAATAAATAAATAAATATATTGTTTATTCATATTCTATTTTAATTTAGTATCAAGAATTTTATAGTGAAGTATGAATTACCTCACTTCAAGATTAGAAGTAATCATATGATCAGTTTCCATGTAGAAACAGCGTACTTTGTACGCCTTGTCCAATTTAGTTATAAACAGCGGATGCAACTGAACAACGACAGTTGTCGTTACTGCCAGACCTTTTGGTTGAAGCTAAAGCAACGCTATGCTTTTCAATTGAATATTACTGCATAGGTTAAAATTTACCTGTCGATGTCGTATAGTACCGCATCCATGAAGATTAAATCGAACCTCGTTTTCATTTTCAAAGCTGCAGTTTTTATCATCATGAAATCCTCGTACAAAAATTTTGCTTGCTGGAGCAATGGTTGTATTTAACTTTAAAACAATTGCTTCCGGATTGCATTCAATCACGGGAGTACCTTACAAAGCAGTGAATGTATAAAAAAAGTGAAATCAAGTTATAAAACTGATAGCACTAGTAAACAGTATGAAACATCAACTACCAAACTATGTAATTACATAAGCAAGCTGCTAAATATTAAGAAACTGTAATTTCTATATTATATTACATTATATTATATTATATTATAATAAATAGACATATAATAAATAATTTTATATTTTATTATTATTGTATAATGTCATTTTTTTACACTAAAAATTCGTTATTCTGTAATCAAAGCATTAAAATAATGGCATTTAAAATTAAAAATTGACCTTTAATAGTGGTATCAGTATCACTTGACTTACCAGATATGTCATTTTGAAATTTGACTGACGTACTTTCTTTTATTATCTGAAACAAAAAATTTCATTTGAGATAACTTTTATTATAGATGTTATTTAAAATAAAATTAATAGTCTTTATTTAAAAAATGAAAATAATTATATAAATACAGCTATTCCAAATAACTTGAATTATATACTTATGACAAGCTAATGAATATGCATTATTTTGTAAAACTGTTGAGAAATTTTAATACCAATATATAATGCCTGTAAATAATAGCTTAATATAATAAAAAAAAATGTTTTCAATTCAAAAAGTATTATGAATTTTTTTTCATAGAAATTAGCAGTAAAGCTGTTCATAAACCAATACTTGAGTGGAAAATTTCTACAATTGTGTGTGTGTGTGTGTGTTTTAGCAGTTTAGCAAATTATTTTTTATACATTTAAACAATTATAATTGGTAGAATTGAAAAATTCTTAATTCCATATTCTAAATAAGATTATTTTACAATTTATTGAATTATTTATTTTTGTTTTGTGAAAGTGAAAAATTATGAATTTTGTTATAAAATTGACTTTTAAAAGTGAATAATAAAAGTCAACATTTCATTGCTTTTCCATTTATCAGCTTATATGAGAGCGTGAAGTATGTAAACAGTATTATTTCAGAGGGCAAATATTGAATTTCTATTCGACAGCAAATATCAATATATTTCAAGATTAAATATTTATCAGTGATGTAGTGTTATGAAAAAAATGAATTGTATTTTTTGAAATAATTAGCAGGTTTGATAAAAGAAAAAAAAAATTATTTTTTTTTTAAATTTCAAATTGTGGCTCATTTCCAACTGCTTCAGTATGAATGATAAATTGTCATTTTCTTCAATTGTAGAAATGAAGAAGACTTACTACTAAACAGAATAGCAGAGCGGGCATAAACCATTTGTAAAAAGTCATTGTACATATGCGCAACGTCAATGATGCAGGCAGCTTGGTCAGGATTTCTGAAAAATTAAATAATAATAAAATAAAAAAAAATGTTAGAATAATGTGCATTGATTTGTAAAAATGAATTGACGCGACAGAGAAGAATGGGAATGACCAGAGGCTAACTCTGAGACCGTTGCAGGAGGGTCAGCGCAGCTACAAAGAGTAATTCGCGCGTCTTTGACACGCTGGACAACAAAGGTCACTTCGAAGATTGGCAAAGGGCAAGCGGTTGTTCCTGAATAGAATTTTGGTGTGAGAAAACGGACAATATTCGACTTAGCCTGTATCGAAAATTGCGTCCGGTCATAATTCTCAAAAGGCGACCCGGTTTGACCGTCTTCTTTAACAACACTGCGACTACAGAAGATATGCTAGTCGGTTGTTAATCGCAATTTTGATTGCCCACTTATGAAAAGTTCTGGCCAAGGTCCACCCATCAAATGTTATTAT
This sequence comes from Trichinella zimbabwensis, assembly GCA_001447665.1. NCBI lineage: Eukaryota > Metazoa > Nematoda > Enoplea > Trichinellida > Trichinellidae > Trichinella > Trichinella zimbabwensis. The sequence goes on from JYDP01000218.1 coordinate 18,287, forward strand.
TTACCATCAAATGCACCTTACCTTAACAGCATGCGTTGAATTGATTTGATTACGCCATAATAAATAAGCTTGACTAAACTTTATCTATGAACAACTGACTGACTGTACACAGAGGATGTATTTGAATTTGGACAAAAAATATTTCCTATTTTTATTTCATTTCATTTCATTTCATTTATTATTCATTTTAAAAACAACAGAACCACAGAATTTTTCATATCTTCAGTAAAATGTGCACAATATGATTACAACATTATTTATTAAAATATCTTTTTATTGAATAACACAAAAAGTGATTCACACGAATGATGTTTCATTCATAAACAAAAAATCCAATTAAACCAATTGAAATCATCAATTTAATAACACAAATTTTAACAAATTCAATTAAATCAAATCAAAAAGAAAGCGAATCAAATTTTAATATCAACGTAAATTGTTTTAGATCAAAAAAATCATTAAATTTTATTTTAAACGTTTATTATGATAACACTAAAAAATTTATCAACAGTTAATTGTTATTTTAAAAGATCATTTCAAAGTTGAATTTCGATGCGATCAATATCAGATAACTAATTCATTTAATGAAACTTTTGTTTAAAATGAACAATATTTCTGTTGAAATTTTATTCTTCCCAAGATTTTTTTCTTTTTTGACAAAAATTATTCGAATAGTTACTAATTCATTTATCAAAAGCTAATCTATGAGTGATTTATTCAATTAAAAAAAATATAATAAATTATAAAATCTTCAAAAATAAAATGTGCATTAAAAATGAAAAGATAATGCATTTTTTGTAATTTACTTATGAATGATTGATTTATTCATTTTATTTTATTGAAAAGTAACAAATCTTCTTCATCTATTTGGTCATGCAATATTTTAGATGAAGCAATTTCACTTTTGTTTTTTATTTACATAAAACGAATATGCTTTGCAAAAGTTAACATGAAATAAAATTCTATATTGTAATATGAATTTATGCATAAAATAAACTGCTTGTTATTATAACATTAACTAGCTATGTTTAAAAATACTGTACAGATAAATTTCACAAAGCAAATAAAATTGTTTTTAATAAATAATAATAATAAACTTTTACTTATAAAATAATTTATTGCACTTGCAATTTATTGTTCACATTTTTTTAACTGCAATTAGGTTATTAACAAGAATTTTGTTATAAACTTTAATTAATGTGATTTGCAATTTCAAAATTAACTGCAATTCGCATTGTTCAAGTGCAGCGGAATGTCCTGGCAATTCCATATAAGAACAACATTTAATTGAAATATGCATATCAGGTGAGCCAAGTTAACCAAAACTTACCTTTACAAATCAGCCATTATCAGAGGAAAAATAAATAACTATATAACGAAATAAAATATATTTATTAATCGTGAATCGTTTTTCATCCAAAGGCAAGCAATTTTCTCGCTGCAGGTGCAAGCAACACCAACACAACAGATTTTAGTCCGTTCAACTGAACGGTACGATCAGACTAAGATACATTGACGACAATGATCACATTTGAAAACGGACGAATTATTTATGCAAAATAGAGAGATCCATAACAACAATGTCGTCCCGTTTGCCAAATCAAGCGTATGACCAATGGCTATTAGCCGGACATTTACTACATTTAAATGAAAACGTTTGATTGGTCGCAAGCAAACCACCATCCCAGCGAAGCTATTTTTTTTTTTGTAAGAAATCGAAAACGGCATCTCACCACGCCCTTTTTCCTTGCAAAAGAAGGCCGATCCTCTTTCTGGTCAGTAACAAATTCGGCTAATCGACAATTTCACAAAATGTCAGAGTCGTAAATCAGTAATGCAATTCTTTCATTTTATGCGAAATAGCGGAAGAAATATTTTTACAAAGAATAAGTAACATCATTTTCCAAATCTCTTATAATGAAACGATGATGAAACGGAAAAGTTGAAAATTGTCACCTTCTCCAATTATGATTCATCACTGAATTTTCATTGACACAGCGCAACTTTTCGCATTTTAAAATGTCACTCCAAATTAAATAAAAAATTTAATTTTTTTCATATTAAATGATGATTTTAACTTCAAATTATGCACTGAATTTAATTTATGAAATACATTTAAAAATTAAATCCAAATACAATATACAACATATACATGTAAGTTTGGATTACAGATAATTTTTTTTTTTTTAATATTTATTACCTGTTGTTAATGTAGTTAAAATTGTTTTCTTACTATTTTGCTTGTGCAACTTTCATGATCAATAAAAAAAAGAGAATTTTATTGGGTCATTCTAACTGCTATTACTTAAAAAATATTATTGTTGTTGAAAGCATTATCATCTGAAAAACCGTGAAAATAATTTTTTTATGTTGCCGCTTTCAATTGTCACATAAAGATTTGATTGTTTTCTTAGTTCTATGCAATGCTAAAATATGTAATGTAAATTACTTAAATAAATTGATCATTTCAAATTTAGAAAATTATTAAATAATTTTATTATGCTTATCACTTGAATACAATGTTGAAAAAGTTGCATATTTTTAAAATTAAATATACACTGGAACTCTGATTATCCGAACAGACGATTTTTGGGGGTTTTTTAGATAATGGAATTTTCGGATAATCAGACATTTTTAATTTTTTAAATTGAAGCATGTTTATATAGCTGTTATGAAGCTCAATCACACACGGAATAGTAGACATTCTGTCTGTTTATTATGCGACGTTATTTGCCTTTTATTCGCTTAAATTGTGTGAGTTTTTATTATTAACACGATCGTTTTCTTTGCGTCATATTCCACATAATCTGTAATAAGTTTCTGTTTGAACAAAGATAGCATCTTTGCAGGGACATCTCAGATATGTGTCATTAGCATCAGCTGAGTAGCACTGAATTCTTTCTGCTGCTCCATCCACTTGAAGATGGCAAAGTGCATTGTCAATTATGAGTAGCATTTTGCATGATATTTTTGTCTTCTGCTAGTATATTTTAACGTGAGGAATAAATATCTCATCATAGCAGCGGGAAAAATATCTCCTGTTATCCAAGCTTTTTGCTGATAATCATAAACCATTAGCAACTTCTGCACACCAGTCATAACTTGTAGATGTTTTGATTTTTCAACAAACAACAGTTGTAAACGATCGCTACCTGTAGCATTCGCACAACAAAGTACAGTCACTCTTCTCCCTTACATGACTTAAAGCTTTTGCTTTTTTTTACTTAGTTTTTGCTCCAAAATTTCAAAAGCTTTCTCTTTCTTGTAGTAGATATAAAAATTAGAAAACAACAGAATGTTACAGTATTAGTAAAATGCTGGTTGAATTTAATATTATCATAAACAATGCATTTTTGCCAGCCAGCCAGCCAAAATGTGTTCAGGGATAATCAGAGTTCCACTGCATCTATATTTTATCATATTAGCACAGCAAAAAAGCAGTATATTTTTTTTATTTCATAGATAAAAATGTATATATATGTATATTTGAAATATTGAAAAATTGATAATTTTATTTATAATTATGAATGAAAATTTGTTTAAATTTTATGAGCAATATAAGTATGTTGTATAATTTGAAAGAAATATTAAAAGTGAAAATTTGAAGCAATTTGTTGTTGTAGTTTGAAAAGAAGTTTAATTAATTTAAAAAACAAGTGGAATATTTTTCACTTGTTAGATTAGTTGCATTTGAATATTTATTTTCTTCAATTTGCTTGCATAAAAATAAAAATAAAAAAAAATTATTATTATTAACATATTGGTATATTTATGCAGTGTTGCGATATTATTTGTTGAATGCGTGCTGATGGAAATGTTTTTCTCTGCTCAGTTTTCTTGATGTGTCGTTTAAATTTTTGTGCTCAACTGACAAAATGATGAAAAAGTAATGGTCCTTGAAGTTTTGTTTGCAGCAATAATTGTCTGTGTGTAATATCCTTGACCAGCAGCGGCTAAATTGGACTGAAGGGTGATTTGACCAAACCCATGCAGTTATTCAGTCAGTTTTATTATCAGACAGGGTTCGCTTTCTTTCGTTGCAAATTTTTTCCGTTCACATCCTTGAACTTTGCACAAACTGTGCCTTTACGGTTTTTATCCAGTGAATTTCAAAAAACTGACCATTTCCGTCGACCAAATTGAACATCACCTGTAAATGTTGTGGAATGTGGGTTTTATTGAAAAATGTAAAAATTCCCAATTTTGCCCATAGAATGAGTTGAATGAAGAAGAAGAAGAAGCAAACTTGCTTTGTCATTTGTTGTTGAGAATAATGTCGAAGAAGGTTTTTAATGGTTTTAGCTTTGTATGCAATGATGGAAGTGAACATTTTTTTTTTGTCTCCACAAAGAAACAACAAAACCCATTCTCTTTTTCACGTCTGTTCAAAAGGCTTAATTGTTCAGCCACGTTGTCCATTTTAGACTATTGTATTTGAAGCAGAATTGACCCTAGCGTTTGACAATTTATTGACCATCCTTGTTTACTCTGTGTTCATCTCCATTATTTGTTTTTTTCTTTTTCTTTTCATTTTCTTACATTTCAAATAAAAGCTTTTCCTCTACAACAGTGCATTATTTTATTAGTGATCATTCAAAAGGAAAAAGGAAGCATGTTCACTTGAAGCAGAATTTCAATATGCATGCCATGTGTGCATTTATTTATGAATACTTTTTACTTTATGATAGCACAGGCCAAGGCTATTTTTCAGATTACTTTAAAAGTTATCTTATACAGAACGGAAGTTAATCTTCTTCGTCTGCAATACGATAATGCTCTCGATCACTTGATCATTCTTTTACAATATGTAAACGTTGATATGATAATAAATTCATCATTTTTTTTTAAAAAAAAGAATAAATATGCAAAAATAGTGCAAATTTTTGAAAATTTAAAATTGCACTGATCTATATTTATGAATATAAAACAAAAAAGAAAACAAGTAATAAGAAATGAAACAATTTTACATTGTGCTTATGAGAGAGAATTACATGCTTGAAATGAAGAAAAATTGATGAACTAACTTATCAGCTAAACAAGATCGAAGCAGAGATTATATTGTAGTGGTGTAAATGATTTGAAATCAAACAAAAAATGTGCTTTTAAATTTTCAAGTCTCCTTTTCTTTTTCTCGTTACGAAAAACATGAATAATTTTTATTTTTTTTTATTTTTTTGGATTTGTTTGAAAAAAATTTTAAACTTTTCCATGTGAATGCTTCGATTGTCTGACTATGAATTTTGGACAAAAACCAACAAACCACCGAGCTGATGTTCAGTGCTCTGAAACTTTCAAGCATTATATCGTGCGCATTAAATTAAAATTTTCTCTTTTTACAAGAAGCAACAAGCAAATCAAGTTAGATCAAAATCAAACATCGTTGAACATTGAACTGCAACAATGAAGAATCAATGGAATATTGAAATTTCACAACTTTCTGATTAAACAAGTGAACATTTTTGCTATCCTTTATTTTATTTATTTATTTATTTTTTTTTTTAATTACAATTGCAACTAATGATCGAAGGTAGGGTAATTGCTGTTGTTGTCCAAATTTCCGTGTTATCATCAAAGTAGATATTATTATTATTATTATTCGAATCCAGAAGCAGAAACAACAAAAATGTTCCACTGTTTTGTTACTTAACAAAGTTGAATTATTATTTAATTAATTACATTTTCTTTGAAAAAACAAAAACAAAAAACTTTCTTTTGATTAAACCCCAAATTCGCCTGGTTGCCAGCAGTCTAATGTTAAAACCCATCGCAAATACCAGTAGATGTTTCGATTCACTTTGCCACAATAAAAAGTCTTCCCCAGACTTCGTTGTTTTAAATTAATTTGGTTTATTATTGTTGTTGTTGTTGTTGTTGGCTAGTGAAAAATAAAAATCACTATTTAACTTATTTTTTGTGTTGTTTTTTTCTGAATTATTACTATCGCATTTGATTTAACGTCACGTTGGTGAATAATGATAAAAATTATTATTGAAAATGTTAATCACTAAAAAGTATAAACTTCACCGCAAATAACATGTTGGAAACAAAAACTACAGTATCCCTGCTGCCTGCAGATCATTGAAAAAAAGGTGTCACGTGTTTTTTGAGAGCATGAGTGTGTTACGGAGTGAAATCGAGTGTGTGAAGGATGTCGTTGTGATCTTTGACGCTAGTGTGTTTGTTTGTTTGTTATCGAGTTTGTTATATCCTGATTAAACTCGCCTGTTGGTCAAATAAGTGCGATTGTTTTCTTGTATCGAACGACCTTCAGCTTAGCTGTGAGTCGGTTGGCATATTTTTGTCGCTAACATAATATATCTGTGAAAACAAAATTTCAATGAATGATAAAACTTCATAAATTTTGATTGAAACAGACAATAAAAAATTTATAATGAAATTTTGACAATATTATTTTTTTTATTACCATCAATATTATTATTTTTGAGTGATCTTTAAGCTTACTAAAAAGCTTACTTAAAAAGTTATCTTATAAAGAACGTGCAAATGGTGTGATGAGTGCATCATTTTATTCGTGGGCGTGAGATCGAAGATGAAGCAATAAGCGTTGCAGTTGGTTCATTTCTATCCATCAAAACCTGACAGTTGACTGGGAACACGTGTTGGCGATATGTAGAGTTGGGGCTGTGATGCCGAATCGGCCACGCCTATGTCAATTGACAGGAGAACAATGGAAATGGATTTACGACCAACAGATACTGTGGGACTGACTCTCCCGAGCTCTATAAAAGCAAGCCCGAATTCGAGGAAGCATTGAGTGTGTGTATTAGAAGAGCAGTGTGGTAGTTAAGTCGCGTGCTGCAGAATTTCAACGAAAGTTATTCAGTGTTGCCTTCACTTTGATTGGTGAATAAAATTCCATACTCAGTGTCGTTTGATGATTTTGCGAAAAGCATTAACTTGTTTGACGAAGACTAGCAACATTCAATTTAAATCGCCCGCCATATTGAGTATTCTGCAATGAACTTGAAGATCAGATCGTAATAGAATTTACAACAACGCAAATTGTCCATTTTGGATTGTATAACAGTATATTATTTGAAGCTTCATTTCATTTCATTTTTTTTTGCTTTTTCGCTTCAGTAATTTTATTTTCTTTTGAACTTTTTCAAATGATAAAATCTTTTTTAAAATAAATTAAAGAAATCAAGCAGCAATTGCAAATGTCCACAAACGAGAGAGAGAAAAAAGAGCAAGAAAAATTAAGCATCTTCTTTTTGGATTTGCTATTTATATTTTTGAAGAAAAAAAGAGTGTTATTTATTATTAATAATGAATTTCAAGCGTTCGATTGACGCAATTAAACAGAATTTGAAATTGCATGTTACAAAAAATTTTGCACGGTTTTTTGCATCAATTTTAATTGTAATAAAAATTTTCAAAAACAAAAAATAATATTATTTATAATTTAAACTTAAGAAAAGAAAAACATGATTAAAACTTGCATGAAAAATGACAACTTTCAGAGTAACAATTACTTTTATCATTTTCTATTCACATATTTTTGTCGGCCAATTTGTAATAATTTTTCTTCTTTTTTTTTCTTTTCAATAATACAATTGTGTTGTTCAAAATATGATAATAATTTTTCATTAAAATTGATCTCAACGACGACAGTATGATTTGGAAAAAGTTCCTCCGACGAGTATACGAGTTAGTTGAACAATTTGTTCTTGTTGTTGTATATTACTGATCGATAAATGTTGCGATTAATCAGATCCATCCATTCGCCAACTAGCTGCTGCTGGCTGGCGTTTTATAAGCAAAGCTCACGCGGTATTTTTAGCGTTGTCATCCGGCCGCCGAGACGTCGGCCCAACCTCCTCTTTGTCCTGCCATGCTCAAACTACTACCAATCGACGACGCGATTTGCAGCACTTCTTTTGAAATTTGCACTTCATCAACAACAACAACAGCACTTATTCTCACGTTACTCTCACATTAGAATTGTTAAAGAAATGTTCAGACAAAATTCCAATCTTCCCTCTCTAATTCTATTTCTCCATAGTAAGTATTATTCATGAGTGCAGTCGAAAACTTTTACCACAGTTTTTTTTTTCAAATTTAAAATCTCATCATTTATTTAAATTATATTTTATTCCCATTCATCACATTATAGCTGTTTGCTTGAAAACTGTTCATTGTTGCTTGAATTTTTTTTTCATTTTTACATAACACGCTGATGCACAGCAACTTTATTCTTTGCGATACTTTCAACGATGCACCTACTGTGTAATAAATTTACACTTTAGTTGAATTTATTTTAAAGAAAATTAAAAATTTATTTCAAAAAATTTTTACCATTCAATCTATACTGTATAGTCTATTGAACTGAAATTATGCATAACAGCATTTGGAAGAACAATTTACCCAGTTTCAAGTAAACATCAAAAAAAGTACGAGCAAATAATGATTTTTTTTTTGTAAAAAAATAATAGACTGTATGTATTTATTTAATTGTAAATTATTGCATTTTCTTATTTTCCTTTTCACCAACCAAGCTCAAAACATGCAGTTCACTTTATTTTAAACTTACTCTGATTAAAAAAAAAAAAACTATTTTTCTTTTCTTCAGCTTGCTTCAGATGCAAATATTGTTTTTTTGTAAAATTTATAATTCAAACATAAGTTGAAAACAACAATAATTAATATTGAACTTTTCAATCAAAAACAGTTACAGTAATTTTGAGTTCACCAACCAATATTGTAGGATGAGTTGGTTTTTGTCGTAGTGTTGTATTTTTTTTGTGCACTATTCAATTGTAGGTGCAGGCACGAAGAGTTGAACAAGCGTTGATTTATTTTTCATAATTTACAAAATTTGAAAAGGGACATTTCTTGACATTATTTATTTGTTGTCATAAATTTATTTAATTTCAGTTTTGTTTTGAATAGCTTTGTTCAAATTTGTGAAATTTGTGTTCGACAGCGCGACAGATTTTCTTTTCTAAATAGCATCGACAGCTGTTTGAAATATTTTTTTCACGTCGCATTCGATTGATTGAAGTGAACGAATAAGAAAAGGGTGAGCGTGATTTGAGCTTCGAGATTGAAGCATTGAAAACGTTCAAAATGAACAATGGTGGTTCATTTTACTACTTTTACGAAAGAATGTTTTGTTTAAATTTGTTTTCAGGGTGAATTCTTCTTTTTCTGATTTTCTTTGGCTGAACTTAAGTTTTGTACATTTGCAAAATTTCTTCAAAAAAATAGCTTCAATAATTTGTGAAGTTAATAATTGGCATGTTTTGCAAAAATTTATTTGCATTTTCAACATCAAAGTTGGAGACCGTGAATGAATGTGAATATGAATTCACACAATTGAACTTTTCTTGTTGATTTTGCTAAGTATAATTTTTTTTTTTAATTTTGTTTAGTTGAAAAAAAAGTTGACGTTGAAATTTATTAAACAGTTGTTTTCAGAGACAAGTTTTATCCATTTTCCTGTTTCAATTTCATCTAGCAGCACTCATATGGTAGAACATTTTTGCCAGGTTCAAATAATGCGTAAGAAATGTGTCTTTCTTCTTCTTGTTGTTGTGTTGAAATTTTATAAATGTTTGTTTTACAATGAAATAATAAGTTTAGTTGTACAGATGCATTTGTTGTATGCAGTTTGTTTTTTCGTCTTGTCAATTTCTATTCATTTGTATAAAAAGAAAATGAGCAAATTGTGAAATGATGAATGGATCAATTTAGTTGTACAGGAAGTAAGTAGCCTGATTTTGGGCAAATATTGATTGAGTGATGATGGAAAAATTTTGTTTGCCTAGTTCACAGTTTGTGCGATTAGTATTTCAAGGTCGTCAATTTTCTGCTTGTAGCATAAATTTTTTGCTCACAAATTTACAATATTTGACATCAAATTGTCCACAAAAATCCATCACCACAAACATTGCGGTTTATTTTCATGCAAAATGGTTGTCATCTCGAATGATCAGGTAGATGGATGTTTTGTTTTTTTTCGTTTCTTTTCTATTTTATGGGTGGATTTATTTGTTTGCTCGTGTTTGATGATTACACTTTGTGGATGTGTTGAATCTTTATTTTTTGTTTTTTACTTTTTCTCTTTCGTTCATTTCAACTAGTGTTATTTTATATTAAAAAAAAAAATAATAATAATTTCTGCTGTTGAATGTAGAATTGAAGTGATAGCAAAGTGAAATTTGCTTACTGTAGTCGTCGTCATGGTTGTTGTTGTTGTTGTTGTTGTTCTTCATTCGAATTGCTGCAGTGCAGTTTTGTTCAGTGTATTTGCGTGTAGTTTGTTGTTCAAGCAAATGACGCATTTAATTTTGAATAATAAATTGAATTATTTGAATTTCAAGTACAGCAGCTGTTTGTAATAATTTTTTGTGAATTTGTATGTGGAGTGAAATTTGAAGCGCTTGGCTTGGAGAAGAAGAAAAAACAGCAACAAATCCAGCTTAGCATGCTTTTTTCAGTGGAAGCTGATGTTGCAGCTGGCGGCCAATTGTCGTCGTGCATGTCGCATCATTGAAAAAAGAGATGCAATTTTCAAAATTCGGTGTATTAGCTTTCTTTTTTTATGTTAGGTTTGTCGTCGTTGATCACTTTCATTAATGCCGGCCAGTTGAACTGCTCGGTCAATGTATGTTTGTGCATCTTTTTGATATCTTTACAAAAATTCAAACCTCTACTGTTATTTTTATACTGTAGGATAAAAAAAATGTATTTTCCTGTTTTTAATTTTCCATTTTTATCTTCAAGTTCATAGAAACAATAGAAGGGAAAAAGGTTGCTGCTTGCAACATCAGTGGTATATATATATATATATATATAGACAATAATTTATCAAACGGTCAACAACAACAACAATTTTTTAAATTATAATTTCAACTGGATAATAAAACATTTCCTAATAAACATGAATTTCTTCAACAACAATTACGCACCAGTTTTTTTGTTTAATTTTTAGCTGCGTATGTATTGAAAGTGAAAGTAAACGATGAAAAAAAAAAACAAGAAGAGAAAGAAAAGCATGCACGTGTGTAGAATAGAATAGTTGTTATTAGAATTGAAATATGGTTTTCTTTTTTCTTTGCTTTTCAAAAAAAAAAAAAAATATTCCACAAGTTATTAATAAATTGTTCCGAGGTATTTTGTTTTTCAACGGCTCAGAACGTTGAATGCCAGATGAAAGTGCCAAATAATAAAACGAGATTGAAAAATCCACTTCAATCAGTTGCAATTCAGTTTCTTCTATTTCACATTTCCTCCTCACCACTTTGCGTTGCACTTTGAGCTAAAAGCTAAAAGCTGGTTTGTTGAAGTCAACTTCAATTCTACTCTGTGAACGTATCAAATAAATCATCATAGCATTTCACTGATTTTATTCAACTAGACGGCGCATCATTTCCAACAGCTCATTCAACTATTTCTGATTTTCTTACTTTGAATTGTACGTCCGCTTGCTTCGTCATGAATTAGCCGACATTATATTCAAATTTCCTAACCTGCATCAAGTATCAAGCACTGTTCTCATTTTTTTTCATTTTTCTTCAATTGATATAATTTTTGTTTACTGTTATGTAAGTATATAAATATATATATATATATATATATGTGCAATTTAGTTAATTTGATAATAAATAGTATTGAATATAATATAATAATCATAATTGAACATATATTGTAATCAGTTTTTGTATTTTATTTTTTTCATATATACGATAATATGAAGCATTAAAAAGATAGTGTGAATAATTTTCAATTTGAAAAAGAGAATAAATAAATAATTGTGCAATCAATGTAAGCAGAAGAATTTTTTTTTGTTTTTGTAAGAAGAATTCATACACTGAGAAGTTTTGGGAAAGTTGTTGCAAAAGAAAAAAAAAATGAAATAAAGTTGATGATTTTGTAGTGAAAGAAAAATAATTGATTGTTCAATTTTCTATTTGTAAATGTGAAATTTTTTCAAGAAGTTTGATTTGAACGCTTGCTTGGTTGAAATTTGAATTTGTTTATTTGTATGGTTTTTAAAATTTTTCAAATGTACTCAAAATGAACAAGTTGAAAAAGAGGACGGACAGCTTTAATAGCTTAAACTAAGCACAAACAAAAATATGTGACAATTGAAACAAAGTAATTTGGAAAAAAGTAAGATTAGAGCAGGCAATGAAGGTCGGTCGGCATATATGCATTTGCAACAATTGCTTTTTGTTATATTCAATTAGCAACAACAACAATCATCATCATCATTGCTGTTTTAATTCATTCGTTCTTTTCAAGCTTCACCGAGGTCACCTAGATTTTTTATTTCAATTAATTTTTTTTTCTATTTAACATAAAATTTGTAATTGGAATTTTGATTTCAGTTTTTATGGCAGCATTAGCCAGTTTTGAAGAGTGCGATTATCGAGAAATTGTTGATTACGACGATTTGTATTTCGATGAACATTTCGACTGCGACGACAGTGGAACATTGCTTTTCTGGTTCTATTGGCAACCGGTGATCACAATGATTGCTGTTGTTACGATCAGTGTTTTGTATTATTGGATTTTGGCCAGGGGAAGGAGAAGAATAATAAGAAGAATTGACAATCAAGCTAGCCGAGTACAACAAGCTGCTTCTGTTGCTCCAATAGCAGCTATTTCAAATGAAACGAGACAAGCAGAAGAAATTGGCCGCATCAAACGGCCGCTGAAGCAAGAAAACGATTTCGACAATTTTGATCCAACATCCTCCTCCTCCAACAAGCGACCACACTTTGAACAACAATGCATTATTGCTGGTGAGCTTCATCTCTCTTTTTCTTCTTCTCAAATGTAAAAAATAAAATAAAATAAATAAAACAACATTAATGAAATTAATAAAGCAACAATGAGTTGGTTAGGTGGTGTGTTATTAGATGAAGAATTTTTTGGCATTTAAAATTTTCAAATCACTTATCAGTTTTTCAATTTTAGAACTGCATCAGCAAGAAATCCGTGCGCGTGACTTTTTACAATTATCATTTGAAAGTAAGTGCAATAGTGGTTTTTTCTGCATAAATGAAATAAAATTCAATTGTAATTATTTAATTTTTCTAGGTGATTGCCTGAAAGATCAAAATGGTGCACTTCAGTCCCTTGAGATGGCTTTGAACAGTTGTGCGATGAGAAGTCTGGCGAATAATGATGTACGTGAGAAAGCAATTGAGCACAGTGAATCTGCTTTCTCCAACATGCCAATTGGTCAATTACTCATCAATTCTGAATGTGAAAGCGAAAAGCACGATCAAAACTCTTCAAATGAAGGTTTGCACAATTTATATAACAAACTTTACTTTTCTTCAAAAGAGCTCTTCTGATCAACGCTGAATTTCAGTAGAAAAATCAACCATTAACGACCGAGATAACAACAACGTCGCATTGTTTGTTGTTTCTTCTTTTAATCCAACTCAACATGCGCAGTCTGATGAGAGTTCAAACTTAGAATCTCGTTCAAGCATCACTGATATTGGCGTTTGTAATATTGAAACAGCAGCGTCGTCGTTTGGCTTAGAAGAAGAAGCGATCGCGGATGAGGTCGAGAAAAAAAATACTGATAATTTATCCAAGCAATCAGTATTATTAACAGTGGATAATGACAATAGAACAACTTGTTTGAATATTGAATCAGCACAATCTGTAGACAATGCACCTGAGATTGACAACTTTGATAATGCTGGCAAAGTGAGAATTGTAGCAACTGAACTTATTGCAGAATCGAAGAAAAGTGTCAATTTTGCAACTTCTTCGGCAGTTAATATTTGCAAAATAGAAGAATATATTTCACAACAATCGTGCAATTTTCAAAGTTCTGATCTGCAAACTAGCAACGCTAACGATGTTGGCTTGGTAGTAGAGATGGAAAACATCTTGGCACGAAAACATGAAAATATGATGCGTGAAATAAAATACAAGCACGGTGAAACAGTTGGCAAGAATTCAACAAATCTAGGAAAAAAAGAATCTATTCAATTGTGTTCTGTTGTCAGCTCTGAGCGTGAAATATCTTCGACTGATTTTCCACAATCTGATGAATTGTTGTTTATTGCATCGAAAGCAGCATTGGAACAAAGTCAGAAGACAAATTTAACATTAGCAGAGCAACTGTTGACAGAAGTTGATCTTCAGCAAACATCTTCTCCTATAAGTGCACAGTCAATTGATGAAGAAATGAAATTATATGCTAAAGACAAAGATACGAAATTTGTAATGTTTCACACCAGCAATTCTGAAAATAATCGACAACATTCTATTTCTACTGAAAGCAGTTCTACTGGAACTGCCACTGCCGGCGGTGAACCTATATCTGATTGCATATTATGTACGGACGGGAGAAATTTAGAATTGGATGTCATTGATTGTGTAGAAAAAGAAGAAGGTGAAAATATTTTTGCAGCGAGTGCTGAAAAGGATGAAAATGTGCAAAATGATCCGTCTCAGAATAAAGTACACTGCAGTAGAAGAAGAAAAAGAAGAACAAGAACAAGAAGAAGGAAGACATCATCAAAATTGTCTTTCAATTCAGAAAAGGTGGAACATGTTGTGAAATCAGACTTTTCTGATAACGGCAACATTGACAAAGATGATAATAATGCGCACAAAAGCCTTTTGCACGTTGTACGTGATGTAATTGAGAATAGCGGATCAGCATCAAAAAGTGTAGTACAATCTGGAGAAGCTTCGTTCATGGCAATTGATGAACAAATTCTAAAGCTGAAGGTGATCACTGTGAATGCTAGTAGTAGTGGATGTGAAACGAACGTTGCAGAAATTTGTAACAAAAATGATGCTTTGGATAATTTGGAAATTGCTGTCTCGGTGCATAAAAAATTATTACGAGGCGTAGAAATCAGTGCAGACGAAGACGAAGAAGAAGAAGAAGAAGAAAATTTGACAATGTCTAACAAATCAGATACATCAAATGAAGTGTCAAAAGCAGTTTCAATCTGTTCGACGGAATTTAAAACAACGGCACACATTACGGGCAATGAGAATAGTGAAATTCAGCTGCATTCAATTTTTGTTGTAGATGCAGAAAAGTCACAGCCTGACAAAAGTGAAGAGACACAAGCTGTACAATGGGACAGTTTACAGGCAATGAAATCTACTTCTGGTAGTTCTATTTTAGCATGCGACAGTGAAACGTCAGATAAAATGATAAAGTCAGATGGAAAAAAACAGATGAAACGGAATTCTTCTGCTTTGAAGATTTTACAAGAAAGAAAAAGTGAACGAAGTGAAGAAGAAAGTGCGACGACAATTTACGATGAAAACAAATTCGAACGAAACGTTGATATTGAAATTCAATTTAATGATGATGATAATAATTTGAAAAATAGCTCATTCAAAATGGAGAAGAAGTATTTAAGAAGCGAAAAAATGGAAACGGAAATTGTTCGTACAGTTGAAATTTATAAAGAACGTCATAGTGAAGAAAACGCATTGTTAGTAGTAGCAGTAGCACCGTCGATAGCAGTGGGCGGTAGTAGCAGTGCAGTGCAAGTGGAGCTGCCATGCCAAGCGGAAGAATTGTCATCATCAGTTTTGGGAAATGAAATTGCTTACAACAATAACAGTGATGACAACTCGTCATCAGTGTCAGGGAACAACAACGATAACAATTGTAGCTCTGATCCGTCAGTATTTGCTCGGTCAGAGTTGCTTTGTTGTTCCGGGGCCGTTTTGCCACTTATCAATCAGCAAGAATCAAATACATGCGGTGGTGAAACGTACGATGAACATACCACCGCTACCGAGATCGACAGTGACGAACCTTCCTTGAAGAGTAAAGAGAATGAAAGTACTACAGCAATGATGACCAAATCTCCAAGCGCAAGTTCAATGACAAAGTCAATCAGCTACGACCGAAACAATGTTGGAAAATATTATTACACCGGCCAAGATGGAATTCCAAGTCCGCCTTTGGTTAGCAGTTTGCTTGAAGTTGTTGGAGCTACCTCAGTCACGCAAGCTGTTGACAAACTTTCTACATTAGAAGCGATTAGCGATGTGATGCGCCGAGCCGGCTTAGAGTCAAGCAATCTTATTTTTGGTAAATGTTATTTATTATCAATCAATCAATCCATCCATCCATTCATTCATATTCCTTTTCTTTTTAAAATGCTTTTGTATTATTTGAAATTTCACGTTAAGTTTAGATTGCATTTTACGCTCTGTGCTGCATTATTATATTATTCATTTTATTAACGATCATTTTGTTGTTACAGGCATTGATTATACGGCTAGCAATAAATATCAAGGCGAAAAATCATTTGATCACAAATGTTTGCATACTATTCATCCGGTTATTCAAAATCCATACCAGCAAGTACGTTTCTGTTGTTTGATATTGCTCATTTAAAAGTTTGCATGCACACACGTACTCGTTGGCGTGTGTATTATACGAAGATTTTTAAAATGTATATATATATATAATAAATATTATTATTATTATTATTATTATTATTATTCAGGTTATCACTATTATGGGTAAAACTTTAGCTCCATTTTCAAACGGGGGCACTATTTCTGCATTTGGCTTTGGAGATGTGGCTACGTCTGATATGTCGGTATTTCCACTAAAAATGGATGGCGAATGTCATAGTTTTGAAGAGGTAAAACGGTTTTGTTAAATTTTTTTCAAATAATCAATCAATCATTAGAGCTTTAGAGAAATATTATTTTATTATTAGCAGAGATTGCATGCAGCAAAAACAATTTCAAATTCAATTAATTAGTCTGTCTATTCATTTCATAAAGACAAATTGTTTTGTTTGTACATTGGATATTGTGAGTAGTTAAAATTATGTTGTAAAGCATAAATTTTGTTGCATTTGCAGGTTTTAAATGTTTACAACACCATTACGCCGAAAGTTATTCTTTGCGGCCCAACAAATTTTGCGCCCTTAATTTTTCAAGCAACTGAAATATGTAAAAAAGTGAAAAGTGTAAGTCATTTAAAATTTTATCGCTCTACTTATAAAACGTTGCTGAAATCGAACCATTTTACTTTTAAGTATCATATTCTTGTCATTGTGGCCGATGGTCAAGTTACAAGTGAAAAAGCGACCCGGGATGCTATTGTACACGCTTGCAAGTACCCACTTTCTATTATTGTAGTCGGTGTTGGAGATGGACCTTGGGATATGATGCGGGTTTGTTTTTGTTGATAAATTATTCAATTTGTATGGTTTAATTTTTTTTTTTTTTAATTTGTTTCAGGTATTTGACGAATCACTTCCTAAACGGAAATGGGATAATTTTCATTTTGTCAATTTTCATCAGGTGACGTCGAATTCTTCACAACCTGAATTAGCTTTTGTTCTCGAAGCACTGCTTGAAATTCCAGATCAGTATAAAAAGATTAAAAGTCTTGGACTATTAGATTTTGATAGTTGCGCATAAGATTCTTGCTTTCTGGCAATAAGCTGGTCTTCATTGTTCAATATGCATATAAATTGATTTTGCCGTGCTTCTAGAGTGAAATTTTATCAAATATATATATATATATAACTTAGCACAAACTTGCATTATTATATTTACAATGCCAGAAATGTAGTGTCGTGTTGTTGTTGTTTTTTCTATTAAATATCATCACTATTTAAGAAAATAATAAAAATATATATATATATATATATATATACGGTGGAACTTCGATTATCCGAACACATTTTGGTTGGTTGGCAAAAATGCATTGTTTATGATAATATTAAATTCAACCAGCATTTTACTAATACTGTAACATTTTTTGCTGTTTGCTAATTTTTATGTCTACTACAAGAAAGAGAAAGCCTTTGAAAGTTTGGAGCAAAAACTAAGTAATAAAAAGCAAAAGCTTTAAGTCATGTAAGGGAAGAGTGACTCTTCTTTGTTGCTCGAATGCTACAAGTAGCGATCGTTTACAACTGTTGTTTGTTAAAAAATCAAAACGTACACAATCCATAATTGCTGTGCAGAAGTTGCCGGTGGTTTATGATTATCAGCCCAAAGCTTGGATGGCAGGTGATCTTTTTTCCCGCTGTCCCGCTGCTATGATGAGATATTTATTCCTCACGTTAAAATATACTAGCAGAAGACAAAAAAAATCAGGCAAAATGCTACTTATAATTGACAATGCACCTTGCCATCTCAGTAGCGAATTGATAGACCGTGAAAATGGCTTGCTCAAGGTTGTTTTTCCACTTAACATATTGTCGCTTGTTCAGCCAATCTATCAAACTGTTATCAACAAAGTTTAAAAAATTCAGTATAGGAAGGAACTCTTGCGAAGAACAGTCCTTTCAAATCTGGTTAGGAACACAAATTTGAAACATTGCTGCTATATGATTGCGCAAGCGGGGAACTCGATTTCAGGATCTACGTTGCGCGTATCAAGGAATAAAATTCTTGGTTACAATGAAGAATGTGTAATCCAGTCAACAGACTGTACATGATGATGACTGTACAGCTGTAATAGAAATGTTCAAAAATCCTGAATTATTGTAGGATGAAATCGACCAGTTGCTAACCGTTGATGATATCCCATTATTTGAAACATTAACTGACGATGCTCGAAGCAATGGAAAAAGATGAAAATGAAGACGTCGACGTGTTTGATATGTCTGATAAGCCAGATGAAGATATGAGTCATTCAGAAGCTTATTTCTGCCCAAAAGTCGGCTTGAAGTGGATGGAGCAGCAGAAGGGATAGTCTCTCTCTCGGTAAAATTTTCAGGGCTAATTTTCTATTGGTTGGCAAAACATCGAGTTTTCATTGCATAGTTATGGCGTAATAGCATTGGTTCTCTCAACTTAATTTTTCACCGATTAAAATTGTTCTGCTTTGATTAGCTACAATTTTTTTTTATTTCATTGGTCAAATGTTTGGTTACGTAACAGTTCATTACGTAACGTGATCTCTTTTAGTGTTTGATCAGTGACGTCATCAATTTGACAGTGTAAGTTTTTCATTGTTTTTGGCTGTTTTTTCTTTTAAATATTTACTTTTCCACTTTGCACTTTTAGTGATTAGTATTTGTAATATGATTTTAAAAAATTTCTATATGTTTTGTTGTTATGGTAGCCAAATGAAGTTTAATTATTTTTTGAAGTCAATTTTTCTAAATGAATTTTACTTTTCAATGCTCAACAGCAACAATATCAATAGTAAGTAACAGAGAATAATGTGAATAATGAACAACAGTGTGGCCCGTTTTTCCATTTTATACGCTGTGCGCTCATCCACCGGAAATCGTCACCGTGGGGAGTCCGCCTGAGCACCGCTGTTACATCCAGGTTGGTGGATACTGCACCTTTGCTCCTCTTCTTGTCCTATACCAAAACAAAATAATTCTTAATAACAAGGTGCATATTCAATATTTTCAAAGCACATACTTTGGAATATACCGTTTTTCACCCGTTTGCCGGTATATCTCTCTGTTAAAACCACTTTTGCTCGAGCCTGCTGATCCGAATCTACTACCGTAACCCGGTAACCCGGGATTGGTTGGTTGGTTGTGACGTCATAGTCACCGTTAGACAGGAATGCGAGAGTGAGCGAACACGATCATGTGTGTGTCTGGTGAAGTGTGGTTGTTTGATTGTTGTGACGGTTTCGAGTGCGATTGTGCCTGGCTGTCATTTTCATTGTGCAGTGGTTATTCCTGAGTAAATCTCAATTTCCATTTGCTTAGTTGTTCTTGAATTGCAGCTAACGCCAGTGACTGAGTTCGCCATACCCAACTATCTCGCGCACAATTGTATTGAACTAGAGAATCATCAACCTGATGGTTCGCAACGTATTTTGGTGCCACTAGCCGGGATGCCGGAATTGAGATCCTATTCGACTGAGATGAAACTGGAAACGGCGAAGAGACGTCTCTTTCTTGAGTAGAAGCGTTTGATGGGCGCGTTCAGCCGAGTTGTGATGAAAGTGCAAGACGCCACTTCATAGACAGCAGTCAAGTGCGTCCTGAATGAATTGGAGGCGCAGTATGCAGAGGCATACAGGGCTCAGGTGCAAAATTGTTTTTGGTTACAATTAATGTTAATTAATTATTAGTCTTTTCTTGAACTGGTGTTATCACATTATGTTAACGTAGAAAACAATTCGAATGTAGTTTATCTTCTACTATGATATACATACATACATATATATATATATATATGCTTATTGTGAATTACAGCCTTATTGATAAATGGAATGAATTTCAATTTCAAATGTTTTCCCGTATATGTATTTTTCCGCTACCGTTTTATGATGGTAAAAGTGTGATATGCTTTGTTTTTTACTTATGACATTTTACATTTATTTAATTACTGTAATCACATGTTAAAACAGAAACTTTATTTGTATTATTTTGTAGCTGATAAGAAGATTGGAGTAGTAGAGATGCAAAACAACAGAGAGAACATTTCTCATTTGAATGCATTCCAATAGAATAGCATTGATGCAGCAATGGAGATGCGGCGGCGCAGAACGCTGCAGCAAGTGCAATTCATATTTTGATTAAATAGTGCATTTATTGAAAGTTATTTTATGTGGGTGCTCTGGTTCCATATTTCATTTGACGAAGCATATCATGTCAAAATTACATGGTATTTGTTTCTTTTATTTTCTATCCAGATGATGATTAGCCGTCGATCAATTATGGTGCATATTGGATAAACATGTTAAAAGTCTTGATATTTATTTATATGGAAGATAATGTTCCCGATGGAATATCATGTGAAGAAAGTCAGTGGTCATCCAACTTTCGACTATCCTTGGCATTTTATTAACTACAATATATAGGAAAGCTTTTGGTAGCAGAAAAAATGAAGAACACAACCTCAACAACATAGCGAGATGACGGCGAGTACAAGTGTGATTGTCCGCATGTCTATATGGGCAGAAACCTCGATGTAAGAATTTTTTTCCAACATCTTATTCCCTTCGTACATTTGCCCATTTTGTAAAATTGTTCAACCCATTCATGTTTACTTAAACTTTTAGTAAGTTTACAATGTTCGGTTTCTTTAATTTTGATAATTTTGGTTATTTTTTTAATGATAAATTATTGCTTTTTTCAGTTTTCCTTTGAATTTACTTTTCAGAAATATTTTCTATGCTTCGTTTTTTTACGTTTTAAAGAGATATTTTTTTGAATTTCATGTAAATTTACATTGAATTGAACAGTTATTGAATCATTTTATATTAATATGTATTTATTGAATTGTATTTGAGTTCAGTAAACGAGTGAAAGAAAGTACTGCACTGAAAGCATACCAACATGCCTATATCCTGACTCGGTCTTTGATTCCCAGTGCAAACTTTGCCCAGTTGGCTACGGTCGAAGAAAATAGAGGAATCGCAAGCAGGTATTAAAACATTACTGTAAACAGGAAAGATTTTAATTAAGCAGAACGTTTCTTGCTTTTATAGAGATGAATGATTATTTCAAATTAGAATGCGAAAATGGTGATAATTATTGGTACTACAATAGTATTCAATATATGAAAAACTAGATCTCGAACTTGCCAAGAAAGCAACTTACATCATGCTTCTTCATAGCTTCCAATGCATAGCTGTTTTGGTGAAAGTGAATTTTAATGAATACTTCTTTCACCAGTGGTGAATTTCAAAAGGCAACAAAGAATCGCCTTTTGGCATAATACAAGCATTATGCAATACTAGATTGACTAAGCGTTGCTGATGCGAATTTTTCTTGGAAAAGCTGCAACTTTGGATTGCATCTGATAAATGGCAGTGATTGAAGCGCTACAGCTAAATTTTCAAGCGGGCGAAGACCATGAAGCCGCTAACGATAGTGAGAAACGTGAAGGCAATCTATAATGTTGTCAACGTATTTAATTTTGTAACACCTACTCGATCATGGCTGCATTATTGCTTGGCGTCGTCAGTGTTTCGTTTGCCAATTCCGAAGTTCTACGTGATTGACGTTCAAGCAGTCGAGCTGGTGTCATATTTAAGCAACTGCTATTTGCACAATTTGCATACACAGTAAGTTAACACTGAAGTTCTCTTTAAAAACAACTTAAAGCTAAAATGTGGTGAAAATGAATAATATTTTATTTCTTGTAAATTATGCTAAATGTTCATGCAGGTACAATGAAAATAAATAATACTTACGGAAAATCAAGTATTAACACGCCTGTAATCGCTGGAAACTTGTTTCACTCCGCATTTCAAATAAAATATCAATATAGAATGAAAAATATGAACATCAGATGAGATTGCGGCGGAGCGAAGCCAGCTACCGACAATGAGATTAATACCCTCACATCTGAATATATAGATACTGTAGTATCGATATCGTTAGAGTGACGCAATTATTAATAAAACAAATTGAGAATTAACCTACTTACGTGATATATATGATCTTGCGATCTTCTTATAATAAACTGCACCGCTTCAATGTCATTCATGAAACTATCAAATTTGCAGAGCATTTGACTTACAACTGTATTTCAATATTTTCAAAACAATTTATTTCGAAATTATACATAAATACTGAAAAATTAACTTCAAAAGTCACCTCTAATATTTTATTGAAAATAAAAATTAGTACAATAATAACAATAAAGTTTGAAAAACTGACTGTAAACAAATGATCGTATATAATTGTGTCTGACCAATTTCCAACATGTTCAAGGTTTTGCTATTGTTCATCTGCTTTTCATATTTTTCAGACCATTGTTATTCTTGAATTTAGCTTTGGATTCTTGTGTAATTTGCAGTTCATGTCTATTGCTTTCCAAGGCAGATATCTGCACATCTCTTCTAATGACAGGTGCAATTAACAACTCATCCATCGCCTTTTCATACAACGGTGCTTCGTATCTTTTCATTATTTGTGCTAAACATTTGCTTTATCAAATTATGAAGCAAAAAAATTTAATGCCCACCTTGTGTTGAAACTTCTTGAAATTCCACTCATCTTGCAAGGCCTGGAAAATTACATTTCAGTTTTACCTATATAAACGCAATGTGTATTTTCCATAAATTTATTTTGTTCCATTTTAAGATTGCAGCGCATAAACTCTGCAGATTTGCTGCCATCTGATCTCATGTCTTCAATGTGACCTCAATTGAAAATGTATTAATATGTGTGTAAATATGGTTTTAAATATGGATTTAGAGTTCATCGTAATCTACAGTTATTTAAGCAAACAGGTCAAACTGATTTCGTTGTTCTCTTACGTTGACGTTCACAAAGCGTGCACTTTCATGTATGTTTCAAGTTTGAAAAAATATAATAAGTGATAAAAAGTTTGAAATTAAAAAAATTTTGCTTTCTCCAACATATTTATTGAATCTCTCTGTAGATTGATTTTAAACTTGACTATTTTTAGTTTCTACTGTATGGCATGTTGTTTTCCGGTTTAGCATTTTCAGCGATGTTGGATTTGTTGTTTGATTAATTTNATTGAAACAGCGGTAAAAGTTTTGATTTCAAAATATTAATGAAATTGAAAAACAACCAGTAGCATTCCATTGTGAAAAGTAAATCGGTGAAACATCTGGTGACAAAAGCATAAAAGTATTCATCAGTTCTTTATAATCACAGATAAATCTTATTGCAAAGTATTCAGCATTTTTTACAGTTCATGGTGGTTTATTTGATGATTGGATGGTCGTTTATTTGAGCTTTAGTTGTCTGATTTGATGACTTCTGATGAGCATGAAAGTCTTTTCAATTATCCGTTGCCCCATGTTTTTTTCATGCACTTCTGTTGACACCACAAGCATAACTTGTTTCCCTCCTTCTCTGCACCGACTGGCATAAATAAAATAATTATTGGCGTCATAATGTTAGACCGACATTGAAATAAGAGTTCCATTCTTCAATCAGAAAATGGCACAAAAGTAATATAACATTAGCATATTGCCTTTCTTTACCTGGGAGGTGCTCAGCTTTTTAAAGAGTTTTTTTACAAAGTTTTTTTTTGGAAATTGTATTCCGCAGCGAACCTTGTGGCTCCGTACCTGAATTCGGGTTACGGTAGCCTACTGTAAGGTCGGTGTGTGTGGCAGAGTTGGCAGTAAGAGTGCGTGTCCTGAGGAGTTGCGTTAGTGATGAACGTTGTGTTTTGTGTGTTTGTGTTCATTATTGTGTTGTGAGTCAGCTTTGCACGTTTACATCTATTCTTAAGCTTCCACCTTCGCTCAATAAAATGTGTGTTTACACCGCTTTTGTCCTGTTTTGCGTCACGTTCATAAACGAAGGTGAGTTGGATTGTGGTCGGGCGATCATTATTGATTTGACCAATCGCTGAACGAAAAATACACTCCACTAAAGTTGATGATCAAGTTGCGCGTCATTGCGTTCGCAACAGTTTTATTTTTTATTTTATTATGAATTTTTGATTTTCAAATTATGTTTCAATAAAATTAGTTTTAAGATACTAAGAAGAAGAGTTGAAATATGGTTTTCTGGAATTGACGCGTCTATTTTTTTGCTCAGATTTTCTGTCACTAGTATAATCATTCATATTTTTGAGACGGCTTTTCACATTTAACGAATGGCCGATTACAGTTTGCATCTGTTACAGAAAAAGCTGACTGTTCAATTATGGGCTGGCGTAATATGACCCAAAATTCTGCTGAAGAGATTAACTTTAAAATCTGGGTAATGACAGCCATTATAATGCCGCCCACATTGTGTCAGACAATCATATTGAAACAGTGTTACCGATTTCAACAACCTGAGTATCAATAATCTACCGTAGGAGGAATTAGTTTTGACGAGAGTTGTTGTTGTTGCCCCGATTGCGGAGCTTTGTATTGTCGTTGTGTATTCCTTTGTTTTGTAGGCGCTGTTGTTTGCGTAGTTTATTCCTAACTGAATAAAACGTTACTCGGTCGAATCAAAAGACTGACTAATCACTGTTCTCTCAGAGTGCGATAATGAACCCAAGTTGTCGCGGCCATGGCTAGCGGATACGGAGTGGACAAGTCGCTTTACCTGAAGCTGATCCCAGAGTTCGATGGATCGCCCCAACAGTGAGTGCTGGATGGACTGGAGCAGGTGTAACTGGTGTGCATGCTCCGTGAAATCAACGATGTGGCCAGCGTTATCTCACTGCGGTTGACGTGCGGGGCCTTCGCCGTGTATCTGCAGCTGACCGTCCATGAAAGGTAAAGCGTGGACAAGGTGAACGAAGCATTGCTGGCCGCCTTCGAACAAACTTTGGCAGCGCTTCGACAACGATTTTGGATACTGAAAGGGAGATGTGCCGTCAGAAGCGTATTGAGAAGATGTGTTGTGTGCCAAAAGGAGAATTCGCGATGTCTGAATCAAATCATGGTCCCGTTGCCTAAGAATCGATTAGTGGAAACTCATGCCTTCGACAATGTTGGAGTAGATTTTGCCGGACCACTTTATGTTATGGAAGGAAGAACAATCAGTAAGACCTACATCTGCGGGATGGGATAGTCTCTCTAGGTAAAATTTTCAGGGCTAATGTTCTATTGGTTGGCAAAAAATCGAGTTTTTATTGGATAGCTTCTCATTCCTAAATTGTTCATTGATTAAAATTGTTCTGCTTTGATTAGCTACAATTTTTTTTTATTTTATTGCTCCAAATTTTTAATTACATAACAATTCATAACGTAACATTTGATCTCATTTAGTGTTTGATCAGTGACGTCACCATGAAAATTTTACCTAGAGAGACTAAACCTACATCTGCTTGTTTACGTGCATGGCTACAAGAGCGATACACTCGGAACCCACGTCTGATATGACAAAGCTTTCTGGCAGCATTTCACCGATTCATTTCTCGACGAGGAAAACCATCGGTAATACAAACAGATAACTTTAGAACATTCAAATTGGCGGAAAAATACATCCGAGATTTGTTCAGAGGAAACGAAAAACGAAAGATTGCAAGAGCCTTGACGGAAGAGAAAATCGAATGGAGATTTTCCTGTGAGAGAGCCCCGTGGTGTGGCGGCCATTGGGAGAGATTAGTAAGATCTGTTAAGACCGCACTTCACAAGGTGTTGGCAAAGGCGCTGATCTCTCGTGAAGAACTCGTTACCATCTTATGTGAACTTGAAGTTCGTATCAACGCAAGACCGCTTACAACCATCAGTGGTGACAGCAACGATTTGGAACCGCTAACACGGTTTCATTTTTTAACTGGAAGAACACTGACCGAGTTACCGGACATGACTACGAAACGACTTGTCGAGAAAGAATCTACTTCGACCACGATGACGCTACGGCGAAGATGCTATCATCAACGGAAAATATTGAGACATTTATGGAAACGATGGCGGAAAGAATATCTTGCTAATTTCAATAACAGACAGAAATGGAAGACCCGGAAATTAGAACCCAGAATCGGAGACAGTTTTACTATGCGAAGACAATCAACATAGAAGTAACTGGCCCTTGGGAAGAATCTTGGAATTGTACCCCTCGTCGGATGGCATAAAACGAAGTGCTCTGGTGAAAACCGCTACAGGAACACTTGTTAGACCAATCCGTAAATTGCAGCTCATCGAACCACCAGCAGTATGATGGAATTCCTCCATCGGCGGGGAGCCGTAAACGACAAAACGATAGATTTATACCTGATCATCATTTAGCACCTTACTGTATCACTTGTTTATTGAACGAACAGTGTGTCGTGAATAGTTTGTGTCTGTCATTCTGTGTTCATTTCCGTTGCTTTCCCAAGTTTGACATTTGAAACCTTGTGTTATTCTGTTTCTATTACGTGTGAGTAAATATTTATTTATTACTCGAGTAATCCAGGTAACGGAAGAAGAGGTTGTGGTAGGAATTGGTATTATTGAAGCTCTACGAAGGACAGTCATTTAACGGTTGTTCTTGCTTAACTGAATTTTGTAAATTGCGGCGAGAACTCTACAGGAAGCCTTACTTGATTGTCACTATTGAACCTTCACCTACAAGATTAATTTGTTTTCACTCTGCTGGTGATAAAACATTGCCATTCAATGCTAATGTGGCCGTTTCGCAATGCATTTGTCATTTTTTCATCTTGCAATAACTTGAATTGAACTTTTTCAAAATTTTTTTTACAGTTGATTTAAAAAGTATTGTGTTATGATGGGCCGTTTTGGGATGACGCACGATTGCATCATGGCGACGTTACCGGAGCGCTAGAGCTTGAGTGTCGGCGATCTACCGTAGGAGGAAGTTGTTGGTGTGCGCGTGACCNNNGATTGCGTGTGCGTGTGCATATACTTGTGATTGTGCGTGGATAGTGTTAATCCTGGTTGTGGTGTTATTTGAGTAATCTGACCCTCTTAGAGTGCTCTTGTATTGTTGAATCTTCAATAAAGTCTCCCGGTACAACTTCGTTCTCGTGTTACGTTCGGCAACGAACGGGGTAATTAGCGGTTGAACAATCGAATAAGGTTGGACTCCCGCGAGAATCATTATTACAGTCCACTTGCGCTCAGGCGATACAGTTTCGTCGCTAACATTCTGGTCCTCCGAGCCGGATCGAGTGAGGGATAGCGACCTGTGGATAGCCTGTGGATAGTCTATGGTGCGGAAAGGGATGGCGAAGGCAAGCTCGACTCCCGCGGAGAAGAAGTTAGCCGCGAGTAAGACCCGATTGAAGATAATGCTGCAGGATCTCAATCGCATGTGCGATGAGTCGGAGAAAGCAGTTGTGATCCAAGGACAACTGTCGCTCGTCGAGAAGCTCTTTGAAGAGACCGACGCTCTCCAGTCAGCATTTGAAGAAGCCCTCGAGGCGGACGAGCAGGAAGCGAGCATGATCGAGTGGTCAGGATATCGCCTGGACTTTCTTAGGAGTCAGGCGCGGGCGCACGAGGTGGCAGGCCAGGGACTGGCAGAACGAGCTGCACCTCAAGAGCTGAAGACAGCGGAAGTCGACCCGAATGTTCGCCTACCTCGTCTCGAACTTCCTAAGTTCGACGGTGATGTCACGAGGTTCCATGAATTCTGGGACCAATTCGAGACCAGTGTACATCGTCAGCCTGGGGCGTCGGGTGCGACGAAGTTGGCATACCTGCGAGGATGCTTAACTGGTGCGGCGCTGGACACTATTGAAGGTTTGTCGGCTTCAAACCAAGGCTACGAGCTAGCATTACAGCGGCTCCGTGAACGCTTCGATCGGCCGATGGTGGCCGTCCGGGAGCAGATACTTCGGCTAGTCGACCTGCTTATGACCAAGAATAAGCTATCTACTATTTGTGACGAATTTCACAAGAGAGTATATGCACTGACCGCGCTTGGGAAGGATCCGCGGACTAGTGATTTGTCAGTCGCGGAAGTTCTGATCGCTCTCTGTCGCGAGCAATTGCCAGGGTCTGTTCAATTCCGCTGGGACGAGCGGGCGCAAGCGAACAACGCAGTTGTCGCTGATTTACCAGCGTTCCTACGGTTCCTGCAGCAGCAGACCGACTTGCCTGGGGCCTCGCGGAGATCTAAGGAGCCCACGCGTGAAAGGACCAAAGCACGTCGGTCGGGTGGTGAGCGGAAACGGAACAGCCCTGAGAGCCCACCGCGAGGATCAGCCACCTTCCTGCACGCCGCCGTCAAGCGGAGCTGCTACATTTGTCAAAAGCAGCATCTGCCGCAGCAATGCCCAAGCTTGCTTCGAGCAAGTCACCGTCAGAGACGGGAGTTAGCAAGGCGTGCCCGCCTATGTTTTGCTTGCCTGGAGCCTGGGCACTACGCTTCAGGGTGCAAGCATCGAGGGAAGACAACGGATGGAAAGCCTGTTCCATCAAGTTCTCCGAGCCCGTCGGCGTCGGAAAGATCGGTCGCTGAGCAGAAGACGATCGTAAGGTCTGAAGAACCATCTTCGGCTCCTGTACACGCCAACGTCGCTACCAGGAGTAGTCAGTGGACCTCTCGGTTGCAGACGGTTCGAGCTGTGGCCTATGGCGAGCAAGGCCCGGGAAAGCGAGTGACCTGTCTTCTGGACACCGCTTCAGAGCGCTCGTTCGTCAGGCAGGATCTCGCCTCCGCCTTGGGTCTCATCGGGCAGACCAGCCCATTGTCTCTCGTCGGGATCGGCGGAATCCTCCACGAGATCCCGGATGCACAGCTCGTGAAACTCTGGCTGGGCCGAGCCGATGGTAGATCGGCAGAACGTTATCCTCTTCAAGCTTTGACGATGCCAAAGCTTTGCAACAATCTCTGCAATACTCGGTTGCGAACCGACGATTGGGAACACCTGCGTCCACTGGGCTTGGCAATGGATGATTGCCCTGACTCAGATCAGGTGGACGTGGTGATTGGCATCGACAGTTATTACCGTTTTCTGGGGAATCAGATTCGAAGAGGCGGACCGGAAGATCCGGTCGCAGTGGAATCGGTGCTAGGATGGATCATCTGTGGTCCCGTGATCGTTAATCCTTCATCACCGGTCACAACCACCCTCTGTGCGTCAGTGGATCAGCGCATCGACAGAACGCTGAGGCGATTCTGGGAGATCGAGGAGATCGGAGTTGGTTCGAAGGGCGATCCTGAGATGTCGGAGCAGGAGAAGAGTTTCCGGGACAGTCTTTCGTTCGACGGAACAAGATACTCCGTCCGGCTGTTGAAGAAAAGCGGTGAGATGAACCTCCCTAACAACTTTGAGTTAGCACGAAGACGGTTAGGGGCGGTGGAGCGTCGTTTGGCACAAGATCCAGTCCGAAGGGAGCAGTATGCTTCCATTCTCGAGGACTACCTGAAGAATGGCTGGGCAGAGAGGGTGAATGACGAAGGGAAAAGCGGTCGAACATGGTATCTCCCCCACCATGTGGTTTACCAGCAAGGGCCAGAAGGGCAAAAGGCTCGGATCGTCTTTGATGGTTCGGCAAAATATCAAGGAACTTCCTTGAATGACCACCTTGACGCCGGCCCGAAAGTGCAGACGGACCTGATGGGGATCCTCTTGCGATTTCGACGGTATCGAGTCGCTCTGCAATCAGACATCGCGAAGATGTATTTGCAGGTGGGACTGCACGAAGACGAGCGGGATTTCTGCCGCTTCTTATGGAGAGACCGTCATTGTAGTGGCACTCTTGACATCTATCGGCTCACTCGTGTCTGTTTCGGGTTGGCCTGCTCACCATATTTGGCGATCCAGGTGGTTAATTCTCACTTGGAGGCGCATCGAGTGCTCTTCCCGAGAGTTGCAGACGAGATCAGGTCGTGCATGTATGTGGATGATTTGGTGGTGAGCCGCGATTCGGTAGCCGACGCTAAGTTATTCGTCCATCAAGCCTCTGACCTCCTCAGCCGGGGTGGTTTCCACCTCACAAAATGGGCGAGCAATGCTCCTGAGGCCCTTTCCGACTTGCCGGCTGAAGACTGCTCAAGTGTCGATCGTTCAAGACTTTGGAAAACGCTTGGGATTTCCTGGAATCCCCAACTCGACCAACTGTCGATCTGTCCTCCATCGCAGGCGGCTTCTGAAACGCACGGAACCAAACGAGGACTTCTCCGACTGGCAGCTTCAGTGTTCGATCCCCTTGGCGCGTTGACCCCGTTCACCGTCCGTGCCAAACAGCTGTTACAGTCGCTCTGGCAAACCGGCATATCGTGGGATGATCCCTTACCACCCGAGATTAGCCGCAAATGGGATCAATGGAGGTCAGACCTAGGTGACCTACACCAGATCGCGCTGCCCCGGGCATACCTCCCGTACTCCCCGATGGAAGCGAGTCAATTGGAGCTGCATGGCTTTGGAGATGCGTCAGAAGCAGCATATGCTGCTGTGGTCTACCTGAGAGCCACGCAAAGCACGGGTGTGACCCGAGTCAGCTTCGTGGCTGCGAAGTCCAAAGTGGCTCCGCTTAAGAAGCTCAGTGTTCCCCGACTGGAGTTGTCGGCGGCCTTGTTGTGCGTCCGTCTGGTTCGGTATGTGCTACAGGAGTTAGCTCTACCCGTGGATGCTTGCTACTGCTGGAGTGACAGTTTGGTTGCTTTGGGCTGGATCCGTGGAGATGCTTGCCGGTGGAAGCCTTTCGTGGCGAACCGAGTTCGTGAGATACAGGGTCTGCTCTCTCCTCAGTATTGGGGTTATTGCCCAACCCAGGACAATCCTGCAGATCTCGCAAGCCGAGGGTGCAGTGTGGCAAATCTGTCTAGTTCACTGAAGTGGTGGCAGGGCCCGACCTGGTTGCGAGCTCCACCTGAAACCTGGCCACAAGCTGAAAGGGAGGAAACGACTGAGGGCTTGGAGGTGCTCGAAGAGGAACGCCGAGCAACTGCTGCATTGGTTGCAGTATCACCGCCGCAAGATGCAGCCGCTGTCATCGACCCAGGTAGGTATTCTAGTTTCGAAAGGCTAATCCGAGTGACTGCCTGGTGCCGACGTTTTCGGCACAACACGACCTTGCCCGCCGGCTCAAGAAGAGCAGGGACTGTGTTGATGGCAGATGAGTTAAAGGAAGCCGAGAGAATCTGGATCCGGCAGGAGCAGATCCTCGCCTTCGGATCGAAGGATCCGACTGACAAATCGGTGATGAAGACGTTGTGCGGTCTCAATCCCTTTCTAGATGAGTTCGGGGTCATGAGAGTCGGTGGACGTCTCGGCAGAGCTCAGCTGGAAGAGGAAGTGAAATTCCCAGCTCTGCTCCCTTGCAAAGGGATCATCGTGGATTTGCTGATCAACCGGGAGCACAGCCGGCAATTGCACGCTGGTGTGGCCCAAACTCTTGCGGCACTGAGAGAAAGATTCTGGATTCTCCGTGGTCGCAGTGCTGTTAAACGCGTTCTCCGCACGTGCGGAATCTGCCGACGAGTGGCAGCGCGTCCGTTTGAGCAACGGATGGGTGATTTGCCTGCGACCAGGGTGAATCCAGCGGGGCCGTTCAGCAATGTAGGGATCGACTTTGCTGGACCCCTCATGATCAGAGACGAAGGTTCCAAGCATGGGAGCAAAAAGGCTTACATCTGCCTGTTTACATGTATGGTTGTCCGAGCCATACACTTGGAACTCGTCCCTGACCAGACGATCGAGAGTTTTTTGCGTGCATTGCGACGGTTCGTTGCACGTCGCGGACGCCCCGACACCATCCAGTCGGACAATTTTAGGACATTTCATCAGGCGAACGCCTTCTTGAAACATCTTTTTAGCGGTCAGAACTGGGAGACTGTGCAGCGACATCTCGCATCAGAACGTGTTGAATGGATATTCATCACGGAACGTGCCCCCTGGTGCGGGGGGTACTGGGAACGTCTGGTGCGATCAGTGAAAACCGCTTTGAAGGCAACGTTAGGCCAATGTCTGGCATCGTCTGACGAATTGCGCACCGTCTTGTGCGAAGTGGAAGCTCGAGTGAACGATCGTCCATTGACCTTCGTGGGAAGCGACATACAGGAGGAGATGGCCCTGACTCCGGCCCACTTCCTCATTGGCCGAAGCTTGACTGCATTTCCAGACCGAAGCGATCGTGCTTCGCGTGGGACATTGAGCAGTAGTCTGCGACACTTGCTCCGCCGCTGGTCCTACCAGCGGAAGCTCGTTGATGCTTTTTGGAAGCGTTGGCAACGAGAGTACGTGGTGACCCTAAGCTGCAGAGGTAAGTGGAAAAGGTTGCAGGAGCAACCTCGAGTCGGTGACGTGGTACTGGTCGCTGACTACAACACTCCACGACGACGTTGGCCCCTTGGCCAAATCGTGGAGTTGCTCACTGGCAGTGATGGGCTGTCAAGGTCTGCAAAGGTCAAGACCGCGGCAGGTATCTTGCGCAGATCCATTCGCACTTTGATCCTGCTGGAACCAGCCGAAGCTCATTGATGGGCTCCGCCCATCAGGGGGGAGTCTGTTAGAAATTCCTCCGGTCGCTCCCGGACTCCTGAGTATCCGTACCTGCGTTCATGGTTACTGTAGCGGCCTACGGTAGATGACGCAATAGTGTGTGTATTTTTAGATTGTGATTGCGTGTGCGTGTGCATATACTTGTGATTGTGCGTGGATAGTGTTAATCCTGGTTGTGGTGTTATTTGAGTAATCTGACCCTCTTAGAGTGCTCTTGTATTGTTGAATCTTCAATAAAGTCTCCCGGTACAACTTCGTTCTCGTGTTACGTTCGGCAACGAACGGGGTAATTAGCGGTTGAACAATCGAATAAGGTTGGACTCCCGCGAGAATCATTATTACAGTCCACTTGCGCTCAGGCGATACAGTTTCGTCGCTAACANCACGCAATCATGCATCACCTAAATTAAAATCATAAACTGAAAAATATATCGGTATTAAATAAATTTCCTGGAAAACAGCACAAACATACAAAAGCGCACTTGTTTATGCACATGCACCGATACTTTATTTTGTAATGTAATCAAGTATAAATTACGTACTGTAATAACAACTGCTTGCAATAAACGTTTCATTAAATAAAAGCCTTCTTGTCCATTTGTGTTTTCAATTGTAGTGGATAAGTTTACTCAGCAAAACTACGAGTACACACGACCTGGTTATCTCGCGCGAACACAATCATAATAATACAGTATGCGGTTATTGACGTATAAGTATATCTAGCTATTTACAGTAAGAGTGGTTCCACTACACAATTATTAATCTAATGAGTTACTAATGATGATTCTTCATCAATATTTAAATAAGTATTTGTGGTGAAAACGGAATTCACTTCAATACTTGCATGTCATGTATATACATACTGTAATATTTTTGAATTCAGATTTTTTAAATGTTTATACTTTATAAATGTAGTGAAATCATTGAACTGTGCATCCAAATTTTCGAGACATTCATTGATTTTTTTATTGTTTGATGATTTAAAACAGTTTTGTATCATTGGCTTATATGCAGATTTGTCAGGCGCCCGGCGGCGTTGCATGCTGTTGCTACGGTCGTTCGACTGCACTCGCGCGTTCTACACGTTTTGCTATGTTTTGTTTGTGGCTTTCGTTAGAACAGTTTTACTAATAAACATTTACGGGGACTAGTGACAAGCAATGTGTATTTCCCTAAAAGCAGCAATAGTCCTAGCTTAAAGAAGCCACTAGCTTCGACGTCGCGGTCATGATACGTGGACGCTTGCCTTGATTTGGCTGGTTGCCTTATCCAATCCTCATTAAATAAAGCGATTTTCATGTTTAAAGGAAAATTTTTCATCCTTTATTAGTCTTACGAGACTAGTTCGAACCAACTACTAATCTATATTGAATATACAAAAAACAACTACCAAGTGTGGAAATGAAGATGATCATATGGATAGGAAAAGAGACAATTTTAAAAAGCATCCTTTGAAGAGCATGATAAGTATTAAATCATGCCTTACAATTTTACAGAAATTTGAAAAAGTTATATATTGTAAGTCAACATCAACAAATTGTTACGAAAACCGTACTTCACTATTGTGCTTTATACGAAAGATATTTGTTAGGAATTTTTCTGTTTTGAACTTGAAGATCTCTTTTGTAGTGGACTGTATAGGTTAATTATAGAAAATCAACGACAACGGGTGTGACTAAGTTTCGATTTATTCAGAATGAACAGTGAGTAACAACAATGAGATAGCGAGTGAAAAGGGCTGAGGCGGTCTTCGAGACGGTGTGTTCCGTATAATTGTCCCTCCTCACTCGTATTTATACCTTTTCCTTGACCTGGCTCCGCGTCTGGTACCCAGATCATCGAACAGTAATTAGAGAATCAGTCGGGTGAACTGCAGTGATTCTTCCGATGGGCCATCGGACCCATGTCGTACCGGGTTCGTGTACCAACACAATATCTCCCACCCTTGGTTCTTGTTGTGTGTTGTGCCACTTTCCTCGGGTGTTCAGAGTGGTGAGATATTCTTGTTTCCACCGGTTCCATAGTTGCGCTGTGAGGCTTTGCTGATACCGCCATCTGCGGATCAGGCGATTGATCGCGCTGGTTGTCTTGACACACCGGTCTGTTTCAGATGTTACGTTCGGTCGGCGTGACAACTCACGGCCTATCAGGAAATGGGCAGGAGTCAATGCGATTCGATCGGATGGGTTATCACCAGTGAGTACGATGGGTCGATCATTGATTCGTGCCTCGATCTCGCAGAGGGTGCTGTGGAGCTCGTCGTGCGTAAGCAGGGCTCCTCTCAAAGTCTTTCGCAAAGCATTCTTGATGGATCGGATTAGTCTTTCCCAATAGCCACCGCACCATGGGGCTCTTGGTGTGATAAATTTCTTTCTCTTGCGCTGCAGCCTTTCCCAGTTGGAGTCTCTGAACAAGCATTGGATGAGCTTGTCTGCCAGCTTGAAAGACCGGAAGTTATCAGACTGTATCAGTCGGGGTCGACCTCTGCGGGAGATGAATCTACGTAGACCTTGCAGGAAACTGTCCGTTGTCTGCTCTCTGAGGAGCTCTAAATGCACAGCTCTAGTTATCATGCATGTAAATATGAAGATGTATGCTTTGCTCACTCGGGTATCGCGTCCCTGCACTTCTGGGCGGACAAACAGTGGACCTGCGAAGTCCACACCAGTATGGCTGAATGGTGGTGATTCTGTCACTCGATCGGTCGGCAAGTCGCTCATTCGGAGTCGATAGGGCTGCGCATCGACTCTGCGACATACCGGGCATGAACGGATTATCTTCTTCACCGCTTTTCTGGCTCTGACGATCCAAAGTCTTGTTCTGATGGCTACCAGGGTCTGGTTGACGCCAGCATGCATCTGCCTGACGTGGTGGTCCTTGATCAGCAGTTCTGTCACCGGGTGATTGTGTGGCAAGATGATTGGATGTTTGGACTCTGGAGGCAGAGTGGATCGCCTAAGACGTCTGCCCATCCTCAGCAGACCATCTTGGTCTAGGAATGGTTCAAATTCCCTCACCCGTTCAGCAGAGTCGGACTTAACGCCGAACCCCTTCACCTGGACCTCTCTGAGCCATCTTACTTCGGCGTTCCATATTTCCTTGACCGAAAGATTTACATCGGTCGTTCTCTCACTTGCCAAACTTTGGCAGTTTTGGGCGAAGCGTAAGCAGTACGCGGTCACTCGGATTAAAGTCTTATATTGACTATAGTGGGTTGGGTTGATCACTTGGTCAACTCCGCTCTCGTCAATCTGGCTGGTCAAGACCTTAACAGTTTTTTGCTCAGCTGTTAGGTGTTCGTTGTCATCAGCTATCGCCGCTGGCTCATTTGGCCAGTTTCCTCTGCCTTGCATCAGCCATGGTGGGCCATGCCACCAGAGGGCTGAGTTTGTCAGCGAGTCTAGCGAACAACCTCGACTGGGAATGTCCGCTGGATTTTCCTTAGTTGGACAATATCTCCAGCACTGGGGAGACACCGACTCCTATATTTCTTGCACTCGGTTTGCAACGAAAGGCTTCCAGCGCGCAGATGCTCCCTTAATCCACGCGAGGGCTACTCTACTGTCGCTCCAGCAGGTGATCTCCTGGATTGGCAGCGTCAGTTCCTTTTCCAGATATTTTTTTTAATCTGGCAAATAGCAATGCCGTCATCAGCTCCAGCCGAGGGAGAATGATTCATTTTATTGGTGCTACTCGGGATTTCGCCATCACCAAGTTCACCGCTATCTGGTGGTTTATTGATTCCACCCGAATATACGCGCAAGCCTCATATGCTGCTTGTGATGCGTCACCGAAGATGTGGAGTTCTATCCTTTGCACCCGTTTCTTCGGGTACGGGATCTAAGCCCTGCTAGTTTTGATTTGAGACAGTGTCTGGAGTTGTTCGAGGCAGCTGCGCCAACGTTTTTCGATCTGTGGTGGTATAATGGTGCGTCACAGCCCAGTCCTGTTGTCCACAAGCGTCGAAATAACATCTTCTTCTGGCCGATGAACGGTGCTATGTACCCCAATGGGTCATACAGTCGGGCTGTGAGGCTCAACATTTGCCTCCTTGTGGAGCAGGACTGAGAATTTAAGTCTGCAGGTGGTGGAAGGTGAGGCTTCCTCATCCTTCATCTAGAAGACCCCGAGAGTTTTTCCGATTTCCTTTTCGCCGTTTGTTGACACATCCTCCTCTGGGAGTGCATCCAGCAATTCTACTCGATTGCTGGTCCGTTTCTTAAGGTGGAATCCACCTTTCTTGAGGAACACCGGTACTCTTCTGATGAGGTCTCTCACCTGAGCTTCTTTATCGCAACTCATTACCAGATCGTCGACATACATATTGGCCAGTGTTAGTTTTACTGTCTCGTCGCTATCATCAGGGTTCAGTTCTGCGTGCGCCTTAAGGACCTTAATTGCAAGGTACGGTGAGCACGCCAACCCGAAACACACTCGGGTAAGTCGACACCTTCGCGGGGGAGCATCTGATATGCAGTCGCGCCAAAGGAAGTGGCATGCATCTCTTTCTTCTGCTCGCAGTCCTACTTGCAAGTACATTTTCTCGATGTCAACTTGCACCGCGATCCTATACTGCCTGAAGCGCAGTAGGATGCTCACCAGGTCAGCCTGTAGGTTTGGGCCCGTCTCCAAGTGATCGTTCAATGAAGCACCGGCATATTTAGCTGACCCGTCGAAAACTACCCGACATTTCGTTTGGCCGTCAGCGATCTTGTACACTGCATGATGGGGGAGGTACCACGTTTTACCAGGTTGCTCATTCAGGGTGGTCACCTCCTCTGCCCAACCATTTTGAAGGTACTCTTCAATTACGGCAGTGTACTCCCGTTGCTTGACCGGGTCCTTTCTCAGGCTCCGTTCTACAGATCGCAATCTGCGTTCAGCTAGTGTATAGTTGTCTGGAAGTCGAACTAGACCGGGCTTCCACAGCAACCCCACGGAGTAACGTGACCCATCATGTGTTAACGTATCAAGAAATTGACAGCTTACCGTGTCTTGGGTCGTTTTCTCTTCCTGTTGTTGGATGCCGATGGCTTCGAGCTCCCAAAACTTCTTTAACAGGTGCTCCATGTTGTCTTCAATTTGTACGCAGTGACACCGGTATTGAGAGGTCGGCGGTGGATTCACCGGACCAAAGACAACCCATCCTAGAGTTGTTTCAATAGCGACCGGGTCTGTTGGATTGCCTCGTAAGATTTTTTTCACTGAGAAATCGGCCATACGCATCGACGCCCATTAATACATGGACAGGGAGCTTCTCGTCTTGCTCCTCTGGAATCTGCAAGTGTTGGAGATGTTTCCCATCTCCGGATCGGATAGGAACTGATTGGATATCATCACATATTCGTGGGAGCGTCAGTGCTTCAATGAGCTTATCACCCACACCGGATTGGTTTGTATCCACGGGGCTTAAGCAGAACCGGACTCTTCTGGCCACGGTTGGGGCACATTGGATTCCACCGATTCCCTTCACCGTGACGGTCTCCGATGTTCCTACTAGATTCGAGGCTCTTGCTACCTCTTCTGTCGTCTGTCTTTCAGCACCGCTGTCGAACAAGCAGTTGACCGTTAGTCGTTGTCCGTTTGCACCGGAGGCTATTGCCTTCACTGTCTGGAATCGAATTCGAGTTGGTCCGCGGGTGTTGGCGAGCAACACACGGTGAGTAGTTTTCTCACTGGACTCAGACCGTGTTTTCTTCCCAGAATGTGTAGTTGGGTTGTCAGATTCCTTTGGCCGTGATGTTCGGCGGTTCTGAGCCGGTTCAGTGGACAGGAGGTAGTGAGTTTTCCAGCCTTGTCGTTTCATCGTACACCGCTGTGATGTGTGGCCTTGGCTTAGGCACATGAAGCACAGGCCAAGG